>JZLH01S0252559.1:0-14930 GCA_001188425.1 Eucidaris tribuloides
ACGACCATATTGTTCGCTACACAAGTTTCCAACAAAAATTTATGTTTTTCTTGAAATTCAGTTGAGAAGCGTAATTCAAAATTAATTATCAAAGAAAAATGTGATAGAATCATTTATACACAAGGCACATAACAACGCAGCAGAGAGAAAATTGGATATCATTGGGTTAACACAAATACAATACAGTAAAACATCAGTGTACAACATGGCGGATTTCACACTACATTTCAAAAAGTGACTTACATTTATAGAATCCTCCACAGAATGTATGACTTAAATTCAAACCTCTGAACGTTCATATACTTTTTGAATGGTTCAACCAAATTTTGCTCAAACTTTCACTGTTGTATCGTATTGTTCGTATTCTCTGAATGCAGAAAAAGCTGTTTGGGTTCATTTCACTAAACTTATCGATCATAATTAAAGCTACCAAATAAATTAAACTGAGATTCACATAACATCTCACACTTCACAAAAAGCTTTGGGTTGAAAATCCGTTTCATGAAAATTACACTGATAGATTTTGATACAGAATGCATTCTCGACATTGACATTCGCTCACGTGAATTTTAATTTCATACGCCGTTAGAACTATTTGACTCCCGACTAGTTTGATGACCAGACTAATTTTATCATTCTCTTAAAACTGACATACTGGTAAAACATTAGCCTCGACAGACTCACACGCATGCTCGTGTGATCCTTGTGGTAAACTAATACCATATTCTTAACATGTCACAGAACGGACCGACTTCTACCACGTTTCACTCCCAAATTTTCTGGACCCATTTCGAACACTTAAAACAGGTGCAATTTGGTGAATGTAACATTCTACCTCCTTACTATAGTCAAAGAAATCGAAATCCAAAAACTTACCTAAAATACTACCCCACATCTCCAAATCCGCGAACCTTTATCTGCGTGTCGTCTCTGCCCATCTCTCGCCTACTGAAGGCTGCTATACACAGCTCGTCCGCTCGTCCGGCACGCGCCGCATGACGAGAGCTTAGGAGATGTCCGATCCTACATCTCCTGTCGCCGACGCGGACCGGCGCAGGCGGGCGGCGGCTGCGGTGATCAAGCGGCCGCCTAGCCAACCAGTGGTAGTCTACTAGGTTTCTAAGCCATTTCTATTTCGGTATAATTTCCTCCGTAGTTTGCAGATGACTCGATATCGCGCCAAGCCGATGAGGAACGACTACCCCAGTGATTGCTCCGCGCAGAGATCAGGCGGCGCAATCACTGGGGTAAGTCGACCTCACTCGGCTTAGGGCGCGATATTCGAGTATTGGCGCAACTCGGAGAAATTAACCGAAATAGGAAACGGATAGAACGCAGACTAACGCATGTGCGAATGCGCATTACACTAATTTCCGGAAAAAAAACATGGCGAATGCGCTTGGTATGAAACGACGAAGTCGCATCTCTTGAAAACAACTCCTCATCTTTTTGATAAGAAATCGAGTTCCATTGTATGCAACATTTGTTAATCGATTCCACGTATAATACATTGTGGATATAAATGAACTCATTCAGAGTGTGATGCGGTAATTACTTGACGCTAAAACTGCGACATGAATTTGCTTACAAATTTCTTCATGCCAAAGCGCTATAGGTAGAAAGAGAAATTGAGTGCAAGTGAGGCCCGCACTGTGGTAGCACGTGCGGGCCGTTGAGTAATAAAACACTAATACTTTCGCAGACATTGAACTTCGCGAAATTCACTGACCACAGAAATTTGCTAGGAAGAACCCATTTGGGTGTTTTTATGAATAAATCATACACTAGCAATTAAGAAATATTTTTTTAATCCTCTGAACACCAGTTTTATCAATGTAGAAGTGCATAGCGAACTCGTAGTGACACGGTCACATATATTCTGATCATTTGAACCTGTATAGTACACGTCTTGGTATTGGCATTAAAAAAATTGTGTATTCACGAAGCTTTCTACCTATCTGTAGTTTGAATCATATCTGAAACAAAAATGGTTTCATGTGCAAATTTAAAGAAAAAAAAAAAAAAAAACACCTTTAAAGGAGGTAGCATATGCATTTTATTATGATGTAGAAATCAAGTGGCAAGTGCATGGGTCGCCTGGTTGGTGAAAGTCTATAACAGAAAACAGTTTTCCTCACCGTAATAGATAAAACTATTGGAAATATGATGTGGCAGGCACATGTGATGTGACGTTTTATATTAGGTTCAGTTTTACTGAGTCATCAACATTAATAGGCACTGTAAAACAATGTTTCAATTTTTAAAAAATTTAAGCTACACAACCCACGTCTCTGATAGGTCTAAAATGAAGCTGAAATTGATATAAAAACGAATTAATGCTTTAAAAAAGGCAGAATGAGAGACCAGTTCCAAGCTTTTCCCATAACTGCTCGTGTTTGCCAGGAATTTCTATCGCCTGATAGGAACATTCATCCCTAATTCGTATCCTGACATACTGCACCTATGACCAGCATCAACGGTCCAACTTTTTGTCATTCTACGGAGTTTATTTGGCTCCATCAAACACTGCGCGCGCTTCAATATGCCAGATTTGCAAATGAGCAAATTTTTCTAATGGGTCTTCACAGTGTTAATACGTCTTTAAAAAAAAGTATATATGGGCAATCCGTGATTAGTAGCTTAAACTTTATGACAAACTTTGCTCAACATTTGCTTCTCACATGAAAACTTCACATAACTTTGTCCTGTTTTGGTACTCGCAATCCTAGACTCGCACCTACTTCAACCATCAACGGCCAAAATCATGACGACTGTTTCGTGGATCGTATTAATCAGGGTTGTTTACGAAAATCTTGTCCTGCTTGTATGCAGTCTTGCTATCATATTGGATATAACTTATTGATAAAATCTTTTCAATTTTTACATTACAACACAAAAAACATGGTTAGTTAACGTTACTGGTTAGTTACGTTACATTTTCCATACCACACAAATTCTCGTTTTAATTCATGTCTTTTTCAGATTTAGTATCATATGTGGGCTTTATATACCTTCAACACAATGAGAATGAGGCTATTGCAATGGAAAACTGCAGAATAAATGATTAGTTTTTCATAAAACTGAATTTAGTGCAGCGAGCTAGGGTCGCCCACATGTATTCATTATGGTTCTGATACTCCCGGAGGGTGCTGTTGAATGATGTAAAAATTTAGAGTGGAAATGATGTCCCCCCCATTGGTTTCCTCATGATTCATACTCCATTCAAACCAATTAAAATTTAATATTTATCCAGATAGATCAATTTAATAATTAATTTGTGATTTGTCCCAGTATTGTCACGAATTGCCCATATATATATTGTCTCTGTTGAAGTAGATAACATTCAAGGACGAGTGCTTCCAGTCTGGAATGATCGCACCATGCAGTAGTCTGGGCTACCATACAGCGTGTTTCTATTCGAGCCTAACGTATTTATCCGGATAAAATTAACTGACTAATACAGAGAAGGTCTGTTTCTATTGATGCGTTTTCCACAAAGCCAATGATCGATCCTAGACCGGATCGTAGCAATTACCGGCTAAGAGTACGTTAACCTGGGTCCACAAGGTATTGTGAATGCCCGTGGGGTCAAATTATCTCAATCAAGACACACGCGTGCTGCAGCGAGGGGTCATTATTCGATTTACGTGGTGTTTATTCCTGTTTCTCACCGCAAGAAGACGGACAATGGCGGATAAGGTTGTTTCTATTGACGGTTACGGATATCGTTTCTCCGCTATTATCCTGCATAAGACAGGATAAATACCGGCGATAACTTTCTCCGCTAAAAGACGATAATGGCGGAGATGGCTTGTTTTCTATTTGATATTCTACTCCATTAGCCCGGTTCATTCCGGAAAAACTAGCTTGCATAAGAAACACACGATAAGTTGTGTAAGCCAAATACTAATCCCCGCTTTCTGCTACAAAGCATCGTAATGTATTACCGAAGTTACTGAAAAAAGATGCTGGATATTCATTTGTCTCAATCTGTTCTTTGTCTAAATTGCAGGAGACGTCAGCCAAAGACCTTTTGAATGGCCACTTGAAGCACCTTCCAAGATATTGCCTTTGATGACTTCTTTGATCCACGCTCCAGGTATGTACACTCGCTAAAAAAGTTTCTGGACCCGTTATAAATAAATAGTTACATATGGGCAATTCGCGTGAATTATTGACAAATCACAAATAAAAAAGTGGTCATGGCGAATCGTAAATTATATTTCAATGGTTTGAATGGGTAGAATCATGAAGAAACAATGGGGAACAATCATTTCCATACTATCTAAAAATTTTACGTCTTCAACACACCCTCCGGAGAATCAGAACCATAAATAAATATACCACATGTGGGAGGACTGGTTGCTAAATCTCAGTTTTATGCAAAATTAATCATTTATTCTTGGCAGTTTTTTCCATGCCAATAGCTCTTCTCATTGTTTTAAAGTAATAAAGCGCAACATATTGCATACGTAAATTTGAAAAAGACATGAATAAACAATGCAAATTTGTGGTGGCTGGACAAAATGTAACTAACTAACGTTAACATGAACTAAGCCAATGTTTTGTGATGTTGTAGTAAAAATGAAAAGATTTATCAATCACAGTTATATATCAAATGACTTATCAAGGATGCCAGAAATAGCATTGAATACCACAGTTTGTTTTCAGTTGAAAACAGGTTGAGGAAACTTTGAGGACAAGACTTGGTATTTTTTTCCATGTTCTCTTTACGCTAACGTAACAACCATGGATTAAAGTTCTCATTACAGCCCACTGAAACATTCTCATGATTTTGCTTTTTGATGTGTGAAGTAAAGGTGCCAGTCTAGAAAAATTGTTCATTACCAAAAACAGAAGAAATAATATGAAAGCATTATTCATAAGAAGGCCAAATGTTGAGTAAAGTTTTGTCATAAAGTGTAATGAAACTAATCAGGCGGAATTGCGAAAGAAAATGTATAAAAAAAATGTATATAAATCATATAAATTTTAATTAAAAGGTACATTATTGTGTATATCAATATGACCGACGACATTATTCACTTTCATAATGAACATGAAGTTAACTTGTGAGGCATCCATGCATGGGATTACTGCATTAAACAAATAGCAAGGTCAGTAAAAAATAAATTGCAAGAAAGTGAGGCAGTCAGTCTTGTCAGTGTGAAAAAGTTTATGGTGGCATAAGATCCATTGAACACAAAAAATTAAAAGTTAAATGTCAAGCTTTGAAAAGAAAAGAAAATTGTCCATCTTGAATACATCACTATTCCACTGGAATTTTTTAATGAAAAATTAGTAGTACAACTGAAAAAAAAAGTGCAAATTTCAGTAACTTGACATAATCAAACACAGTTCAATATCTTTTTGTCATCCTAAGCTCTGAATGAGTGGGCAGCACATTGACGTCGCAGCTTCATTTGAAAGTGCAATTCCAAATGATGCATCTCATGATGGCATCTCTACAGACATTTTCATTCAATCAAAAAACTCTGTTGAAATTGGTTGAAATGTATGCCTACAAGATGGACCTGATCATTAGCATTTGAAGCTCAATTTCTTACCTTGCTGTTGTTTAAAGCCTTCAAGTTTAGTTTTTTTTTTTGGGGATTTTTTGTTATTTGAAAGCTTTATGCCCTAAAACCAAATGCATAACCCTCAATAATAGATTCTGAATGTCTTTAGTTTTTTTAAATTAATTAATTGAAAAAATCTCGTGGGAAACACCCCCAAAAATTTGTACATAATAGCAATCTAAAGGGTTAAAAAGGGCTTTTAACGTTACATGCTTGTTATACCTCATCTGAAAGAGCAGAGCCAGCTGCTTCGATAGGTATTACTCATATAACCTTTTAACCCTTTGGATGTTATAATGTAGATATATGGTCAAAAAATGTCGGGGTCCCCCCCCCCCCCCGACATTTTCATTAAAATAATTTAAAAAAAAACTGCAAAGACAGAAAAAAGTTATATGAGTTATACCTCATCTGAAAGAGCCTGAGTCTCATCTTTCAGATGAGGTATAACGACATCTAACGTTAAAGCCTTTTTAACCCACTAGATGCTATAATCGTAATATTTGTTGGGGTGTTCCTCACGATGATTTTTCATTAATTAATTTAAAAAAAACTAAAGACATTCAGAATCGCTATTATTGCAGGGTATGACTTGGGCAATAAAGCTTTTCAATAGCAAAAAATCCTAAACTAAAACTTTGGCTTAATGTGTGTAATCAGCCCATGCCAGACTGCTCACATGTTAACTTCATTCATACTGGAAAAGTGGATATAATGTCTGGTCATATTGATATACAATAATGTACCTTTTAACTCTTTACACCGGTATTCGGCATCCATTGCAACTTACCGTGCAGACGTGCGGGATTCTGCTATTGTTCACAGCTCAAACGTAGAAACGAGTTGTATTCACAGCCAAATTACACTGATTTCCCGGATACTAGCAGTAATCTCTTTGTAGTTGTTTACATTCCTCAAGTAAACGGGTAGTATTTATGTTTAGTTCTTATAGGAGACCAGAAAATCGGATAAATACCAATGGACAACTTCTGTGATAGCAATGGGACTAAAGATTTGAATACAAGTTAAACTTTTAAACAGAGAACTGGAAAAGTCAATTGAAATAACACTCGCTATTCGACCGATTAACTTCTTCATGCACTTCTCATCTTGTTGAACTCATCTCTTCATTAACTGGATACAAGTCAGGTTTATTATAACTTGTGGTTTACCCTCTTGTATGATTTGAATGGAGTGTATATTCTCAGCAGGAAACTTAGAATTACATGTATGTTGGTCACAATTAACCATTACTTTAACAAACCTCAGATGTATATTTTCCATTACACCCTTTATGCATTTAAGAAGGTCTGTAAAATGTACTGTCAACTTGCTGTAGACATTTTTCTAAAAACGTTGTCGTGCGAAGTTATTGCTAGTTTGAAGTCAGTTAGTTTTATGTCGCTTCCCCATACTGACGCTCTTTAAATAATCTCCGCACGCACGGGATCAGGGTCCCCGCGCACAAAAGAGTGTAATAAAAATTTATATCGGTAATATTTTTAACTTTTATAAGTGTCCAAGAACTTTTTTTGCCGTAGTGTATTTAGTTAAACTTTTTTTTTGCTTGATCTTCTAATGTGCACACTTGTAGCTGTACTTTACAGTCAGGCAGCAGCACTCCAAAAATCTCTCCTGTTGTGGGCAGTGTATACATGCGTAAACATGCCAATGGCATGTCATGCCATGCATACATTATGAGCTGGAACATATAAATTAAGCTTAGAAAATCCTTTTTTTTTTTGTTTAGTGTGATATATTATTTTAAATGAGATATTTCAAGCTTTTTAGCTACATTTGTATTTTTTTTTAAATTTGTAAATAAAGGTTAAAATATTATGTTAAAGTTTTAATTTTAATGAATTTTCAAACAGTTGAAAGTCCAGTTAAATATCCTTGCATCTCACCAATTTTTGCATGAGTGTAAAGAGCGACTATTCAGCTTCCTTTCTATGTTGTTTATTTTGCTGTTTATGTTTAATGCCAGTCAGGAACCAGCAAAATATAAAATAAGTACATAGTTGCATCAGAGGAAAATATGAACAAGCAGTTGATTGGATGCTGGGGTTCTCTACAAAACTGTGATTGGCCAGAGAGAAATCAAAAACTACTCCACTCCACATACACTAGGCAACAGGTGCACATCAAGGTCACTGTTATCTTGTTTTGAATTACCTGCCTCTGGTGCGGAGTCAGCCAATCACAGACCTGGAATGCAGAAAATCCAAGGTCATATTTTGCATCTTTCTGATATTTAGCTGGATTCTGACTGGTATTGAACATTAATACCAAAGCAAGTAACATAGAAAATAGCTAAAAAGTTGGTCTTTACAATAATGTAAAAATAAGGGAGGTTCAACCAGATTTAGCCATCATTTGAGCTTGATAAACAGAACAGAAAAAAATCATTTTTGAATAATCTTTTTGACCTCAAGTTTTCTAATTTAATCAGTAATCAAATTAAATGAAACACATATAGTCATAAAGTGTGAAGTGTCTTTTATGTTGTCATGCTCATCACTTTGTCATACACTATAGTGATCATGAATTATTGTAATCTTAAAAGAAGTGTCTCAGCTCATTAGGTATGCAAAGCGCACACAGAAGTCTTGTGTGCTTGTATAAATTCCAGCTTTTTGCCTTATTATCTGTGGTGCTGTGGTCTGACTGTTCGTTCACCCAGTTTACACAGTACTGTATACGCTGAATATTTCATGGTTGTTTTATTTTCGCAAATTTTGCGACTTACTGAACGCGAAAATATTCATTTCCTGATATTTCTGTACAAAGTGAATGCATATACAATAAAGTTGTGCAAATTTACTCTCGCGAATTCCCCGTCTTGAAAAAGACTCAGCGAAAAGTCTAATGATGCAAAATATGTGGCGTATACAGTAATACAGTAGTCTCTTATACATTTGTATTTATGCCCGCAGCCGTGGTCAACAGGTATCAGTAATTTCCACACCACTTGTGATCTCATCAAACAAATTTTGTTTATACAGTGCACTGTCAGTATAAAGAAGTTCATGGGACCCATCAAATTTGTTCTTTATAACAAAATTTCTTTGTATCAGGGTTGTAAAAACAATAAAATACAAAGGAAATCCAAGATATGGGACCGGAGATTTTACTTCTTTGTACTGAAATTTTGTTATATCAGTGTTCTTTAGAACGAGAGTGTACTGTACTGTCATATAGGATTTTCTGGTATATTCTGTTTTTGTATTGAAACTCAAATAGTAAATAAATATGGCACATAAAGAAGTTTGAAAAAAATTATGTAGTACATCCAAATGAGCTCATCAAAAATATTAAAGCCACTGGCTAACATTTACCACAGTTTAAAAAATGTGAGCTACATAATCCTCCATGCTCAAAGTATCTTTGATAAGGTAAAAAATGAAGCCCTGAAAAAATTGTATTTCAAATGGATTATTTAGTGCTTTAAAACAGTGAAAATCGTAAGTTGACCAGATTCGCATGCCCATTTCCTCCCATAGACTTACTGAGTGTAGATATAGGTTATTTTTCACTTGCCCCAAATATTAATTGTTTATTTATTCATATCTTGCCAGTGGCAGCATAACTTTCCAAACTTTTGTATTCTAGGGCGTTTACTTGTCCATTGGAACACTACTATGTATCTCAGACATCAAAGTTTGACAATTTTTTAAATTGAAGCTCCACAATGTTAGCCTATCACTTTAAGAAACTAAAATTAATCATAATATAAGGAGTCGCTTAAATCTTCACTTTTAAGTCACTGTTTGTAAAAATAAAAAATGTTGAAACATGAAATTGAATAAAAAGATGGCTGTCATTTCATTATTTAATTTCAATTTTACACTGTTGTCTCACATGCAAGCTGAGCAAACTACCCCTTTTCGGTTTGATAATATAAATGGTTCATTGTTTCTCTTTCAAAAACTATAGGACATGTTTACCGAGAGGTTTGAACATTATGGTAACATAAGTATTTCTTTTGCTGAATCAAATCTGACCAAGAGTAGTATGTTCTGCTCATTTTTGATGGCTTGCGATGGATTTTGAAGGCTGTTTTCTGCTTAGGTAGACAATTTGAAGCTGATTATTTCTTGAATTCTTGTTTGGCAGTTACCACCAATCGGGAAATCAACAGTGCAAAATCCTCAAAACTGGAAGAGAAACATACAGAAAAACAAACGGGACAGAGGAGAATGCTACGTCTCACGGACGGGGAAAACCATCCCGGCCAGGAGGGTGCAGGAAGCTTGCGGCAATAAGTGTGCTTTCAGATGCACAGAAAACTTCACCCAAGAAGATAGGCAGAAGGTCTTTGATGCCTATTGGCAGACTGGAAGCTTTCTGAGGCAGAGAGATTTTATTGGACACCACGTGAAGGAAAAGAAACCAAGCAAGAGGCGAAATCACAGAAATCCGGACAAAAGCCCACAACGAGCAAAGCGGAAATACTACCTGCCTAATGGCGGTGATAATATCCGCGTCTGTTTCAAATTCTTTTGTAAAACTCTCGATATCAAGGAGAAGTTGGTGAGATACACGCTAGAGAAGAAGAATTTTTGTAATTTCCGAGTAGAGGAGAAAAAGACCACAGTACCGCACAACAAAACTGATGAGGCCGCTCTCCAAGAAATTAGACAGCATATCGCTAGTTTTCCTACAGTTGGTTCGTCTCCAGGTCGGGGTGCTTCTCGTCGACAGTTTCTGTCTGCGGATTTGAACGTGACCAGGATGTATAACTTGTACAAGGCAACCAGCGAAAGACCGCAATCCCTCAAAATATATAGGAAAGTTTTTAACAATGAATTCAATCTGGGCTTCCAAAAGCCCAAGAAGGACAATTGACACGAATGAGATGGCTGTGAAAAATTATTTAAAGAAGACAATACAAGGCTTTTGATGCCCAGGATGTGTAGTTGTCATGTGAATACTGGAGCTGATGGGAAAAGGCAGTCTTTATTCTGATAAAGATGGAGATTTCTGTGGTGCAACAATTTGATTTGCAGGTCATAAGGAGTGAAAGGTAAATGACATGATTAGGGGTAGTCCTCAACTTGGGCTGAAATGGCTCTAGAATCAAGTAAACTATGCAAGGATTATCCTGTGAAAATCTTGTAGTCAAACGTTGACTCATTCTGGAATAACTTGATTTTTTTTTTCTTTTTTGAAAGGGGAGGGGGGGTTCACAAATAATTCTTTAGTCCCTCGTGGCAGGCAAACATGCTGTGTGGGTATGGGTCTTATTTTTATCGTGCCCCGATAAAATTAAAATACTAGTATGTTCATGTTTAATTCTCCTTAAAGGCAAGGTTCACCCTGACATTAAGTTGGTCTTAATAAAAGCAGAACAATGAGAGAAACATATTAATGAAAGTTTGGCAAAAATCCACCAAGGAATGACAGAGTTATGAAGTTTCAAAGTTTTAAATTTGTGACGTCACATGCGAGCAGCTCCCCATATGACATGTGATATAAATTCCATAAAAGTGCCGTTTTCTCAGAAATTTGAAAATGATTTTACCTGTGCATTCAATATATTATCTGAAACATTATTTCATACATGCAACTATGAAAAAAACGCATTCAATTATCATGAACTATTAAAAAATTGAAATTTATGGAATTTATATTACGTGACATATGGGGAGCTGCTCGCATGTGACGTCATAAATTTAAAACTTTGAAACTTAATAACTCTGTTATTTTTTGGTGGATTTTCGCCCAACTTTCATTAATATGTTTCTCTCATTGTTCTGCTTTCATTAAAACCAACTTGATGTTGGGGTGAACCTTGCCTTTAAGTAAACAAATTACAGACAAATCCAGCTGGGAGATCCACTCCAGCTAGTGTATAGTTGGTATACATTTCATATCATTTGGTTCTTGAGGCATTTTCAAGTGTTCCCAATCATGTCACTAACCTTTAACTTGTGGATAGCAACTTTGTATCGTTACCAGATCCTCCCCTGTACACCTTGTTATGTTACCACCAAACAAGACATAAAGTGGAAGGTACAGACTTATAAAACACATAGCACTACTGAAGTAGGCACCTTGGTGATGTATCAATTGTTCCCTCAGTTCACAGCGCAAACCAGTCTCCACTTCATGTGATTCACCACAAATTATTAGTAAGCAAACACTAGTTATGGAAATTACACCCTTTTCAGTCAGGTACCACAAGTTCATGACGAGTGAAAGTATTGTTGATAGACAATGTAGTCAAAATGATTAGATCTGGACACTGGGGTAAATGACATTTAGTAAAGCTGCAATGCTGGATCATGCAGCAATATAATCTGCACTATTTTTAAATGAAAGGATTATTCAGAGAGGTGAAATGCGATGTAATAGATTATTCATTTGTCTCTAGATCGCAACTGCTAATCTATAATTTTAACAAACATGCCAGGAAAAAAATGTAAATCAGATCTAAAATACAGAGAGAGACAAATGAATAATCTATTACATCAGATTCTGTAATAAAATAGAACTAGCGGGAATCAAATAGCTACCAGTGACTTTGCTAGTTCTTGTATTAATTGCTACGGAACTATTAGTGGTCAAATCAACTTTACTCAGTGTTTAAAGTTTGACCTGAGCCTATGCGATGGGGCATGCTCTGGCATATTGTTTACAAAAAAGCGTGTGCATATGCGTGACTGACATGTGTACATTACAATTACAGTATGCAAGCTTAGTAACTGTTGTACAGTGCACTCCCATTATAACAAAGTTCCTGTTACAACGAAGTAAAAATTCAGGCCCCAAATTATTATCTCTATGTCTTTATATACTTTAACAGTTCAGTTGTAACAAAATTTCGATACAATGAAAGAAAACTGCTGGTCCCAAGGACTTCGTTATAACGGGAGATGCCTGTATTGAGAAAGGTTGCACCTACATTACCCACTGTATTGCAAGACATGTTCTCTACATGAAAAAGTTTTGGTGATTGACAGAAGAAATTCAAAGCAGATGCTGAAAAAACAAATCTTTTATATTTTGGGACATATGTTAGGAAAAATTGTGCAGGTAACATGTATGTCATTGTATGGTGTTCTGCACAAGAATATGAAAGCAGGATCTTACGGATATTGCTATTTATGAATCTCGGCTGGTGTGCACCTTTCACTTTTGGCATATTCCTCAAAGTGTGAGACAGCATTTTTAGTGTAACATGAACATGGTTTACAACTCAATATAACTCACTTGAAATGTTTTCAGGCCAGAGTAATGTGTAGTAAGGGAAATTTCATGTTTGGTCATTCTTTCATTCTTTTCTGTATGCTAGTTTGATTTTTAATGGGATTCATTTAAAAAGTTTCATGTTCATAATTAAACTAATGGAGCAGGCTACTACCAAACCCATTTTCTCGTAGAGTTGCTCTTCATGAAACGGGGTAGTCCTCAACTTGGGCTGAAAGTACTCTAGAATCAAGTAAACTATGCAAGGATCCTGTGAAAATCTCGTAGTCAAACGTTGACTCATTCTAAAATGAATAATGTCAATATCCCTCGTAGCAGGGAAACCTGCTGTGTGGCTTTCTATGGGTCCTATTTTTATCGTGCCCTGTTAAAATTAAAATACTCGTATGTTCATGCATGATTCTCTTTAAGTAAACAAATTAGAGACAAATCCTCCCAGGTGGGAGATCCACTCCAGCTAGTGTATAGTTGGTATATATTTCAACTCATTTGGATCTTGAGGCATTTTCAAATGTTCCCAATCATGTCACTAACCTTGAAGCTGTGGTGAAAGATCATTTTTTCTATTTTGTGTTCAAGGTGCATATGAACAAACGCCAACCAAAATACCAAGGATCCAGATGGCCAATCAAACAGTTCACTGTAAACTCAACAAAATTAATACTGTCATTTAGGGGAAATGAGACACTCATTTATAAATTGCCGTTTTTAAAAAGAAATCTTTGCACACGGCTCTTAAAAGACTTGAGCCCCTTTATGAGAGATTGTTCCAACATGGTCGGGGAGACTGTTCCAGACCTTGGAATCTGTGTGGATAAAGCTTCTCTCTGATGAGTTTTTGCAGCTGGAATCAGGATACATGTAGCATGGTTGGGAGTAAAGTTACGGGCCCTAGTCACACACATGCCTCCTTTCTCGGGATGAAAGGAGTACAGGCAAACCCCGTTATAGCGAGCACGGGTATAGCAAGGACCCGTCTAATACGAGGACATTTCTCGGGTCCTAATTTTTCTTCCACAGACCTCCGTATATTATGCTTCTCATATAATGAGATCGGCTACAGCGGGGTAAATTCCCAGCCTAAAAATGAAGAAGAAGAAAGATCCCTGTTATACCAAGCATCCACCTCAGCTTACATCGGCTAGCAAGCGCAAGCAATGTTTTGCGCTGTAAAATTAATTCCTTTTGCAAGACGTTCAACACGTCGAGCGTGCAATGCCACCGCGCGTTGTACACACTTCCTATCACAGCGCGAAGACCCGTGCCAGCCAGCAAATGTACCTGGCCGATGTCTCCTTCCCACCCATTGCACCATTGTCAGTAATGGAGAAGTTGGAATCATCGTTCATTAACTTTTTCAGCTATGCTGTTTCAGTTCAGTGACTTATTTAGTTAGTAAATTCAGTTTTACATATTTGCAAAACAAAAGAAAACACTGCAGTAGTGGTAGAAATCTTGTTACAGTACTTTATATGTGGTCCCATATGCATACATTTTTGTGTTTTTATCTTGTACTTTTATAGTGAGCAATCGGCTATATCGAGGAAAAATTGTGGGTCCTGACTTCCTCGTTATAATGGGGTTTGCCTGTACATGTAGCATGGTTGGGAGTAGAGGTTCTGGCCCTTGTCGCATGTCTCCTTTCTCAGGACGAAGGGAGCATTTCATTTAAGTCTATTGCACACTGTTTAGCACGCATCTTGAACAAAACACAAGCAGCTGCAACGCCTCAAAGGCCAAACTTGGAATTGATCATTTTTTGGTTACTAGTGGCTTCATCAACCCCAATGACCTTCTTATCTCTGTTTCTTGAAAAGTTTAAATTAACTTGAGATTTTGGTAATCATATTAATTTAGTTTTGATGAGTTTTGAAAGTTTGTCTATCAAGAGGTTTGCTTCGTATGTTGGTTCAATCCAAAATTACTGAAATGCAAGCTATGTATGTGAAACTGTACACTTTATAAAATATCACTTTATTAAAGCCCAAGTTTAGGTTTGGGATTTTTTTGTTTATTTGAAAGCTTTATGCCCCAAAGTCATAACCCTGCAATAATAGACTCTGAATGTCTTTAGTTTTTTTAAAATTAATTAATGAAAAATCTGTGGGGGACCCCCGAGATTTTCGGCTATATTTTACA
>JZLH01S0252564.1:8122-19248 GCA_001188425.1 Eucidaris tribuloides
TTTCACTGTGGGTGGTCCTTATACGTGTATGGGCAATTGCTGAAACTTCACGAAGTGGCACGCGCGACCGAAGATGCGCGCAATCACTTTTCGAGTAAAACGCGATTGAAGATTTTATCAGTCTTTCAACTGCTCATTGCGATTTGTTATGAAGTTATGCCGTATGATTCAAGCACAGATAGAATGCCAAGATTCCCCTCTTGCCTTACATATCGAATTGTCCTTAAACTAAGTTCAAATTTTAACACAGTAAAGCTTCAAACGCGGGTGTCGTTTTGTAGAAAATGTTGCTTCAGCGTAGGAAGAATCCACGAAGTGGCACTTCGTGTAGAAAGCAAGTACGATTTTGCGCGCACGAACCGGCATAAGTGCTCGTGTCGCGCTGAGTTGTCGCGCGCGCAAGAGAAAAAAAAATCACGAACCGGCACAAGCGCGCGCGCCGTTGAGTTTTATGTACAGAAATGAATGGCGCGTTACGGCGCGCGCGCGTTTATGCCGGTTCGTGGATTTTTTAACTGTAGATTTTCAGGCTTGTGTCTGTTTTGCACTTTAATTATCTTTTTAATTAGAGAGAATTGCGTTCTAAAATTTTGTGAAATGAAAGATCATGGCCAGAGAATGACAAAACTGAAATAAACTCAATTTTGACTTTGGACGCGATTTTGGAGGTTTGTGCCACTTCGTGAATTCAGCGACGGTATGAACGCCATACCAAGTTATACACGTTTCGTACGATACACGTACGAAACGCGTATAAACTTCACGTATGAACGCACACTTATAAGTAACACGCTGAAGTATGCACTGTTAATAAATAAAGCTAAAGAATTGAAACAGAATTGGATTACTTTGCCATGGATTCTGATGTCAAACATACAAGTAGGGTTTGGCATCAAACCATGGGCGCAAATCCACGAAGAATACTATTCATGTAGGGGACACAACAATGCTTCACCACTATGCTTCACCATGATTTCATCATTAGAATTGAAGACAGAATGTGCTATATGTAGGGAACTTGATTAATGTTAATGATTGCTAATTGTCGTAGGAGAACAACTCGAAAATAGTATGCCTCTGGCAACTTCGTTGCGGAGGCATAAAAATTGATTTTCATTGACGTTACATTTGTTAATTAACGCTGCAACCGGTACGAGTACTAATTGCAGTCATAATTAAGTGTCCCGACAAAGAATAGACTTCAACACAAACAATTACGCGACGTGTACATAGAAAAATAGACCTAATTACTAGAACTTTCGAAACAAGTTTAACTTTATCAAACTATTTGTCAAAAGAGAGCTAAGACAATAGGTCATGTGTTTGGTATTAAAAACGAAGAAAGCCCGCAGTTTCCCCATGTATCAATCCAACCGAAAATGGTTTGAATTGTACATGTATCTCTATATTTGAAAATGCGAACAGGCCACAATGCTAAGGTAGCTTTAAATTTATTAATAGTACATGAGCTGTTATAGCAAGGTCACTTCTATCTCGCATTGTAAACATACATCACGCGATTCTCAAACGGTTGCATCTCCGATAAGGCATTAGGCGTACGCAGAATTTTTCAAAGGGGGTGTTTTCCGGCCAATCCTAGGTTCCACATTTTTCCCGGTCACGCCAGCCGCCGAAAACTCGCTCAGCGCGGGGGGGGGGGGGGGGTGGGGGTAGTTACGAAAATATTTTTTTTCCCAAATCCAAGTCCAAAATTTTTTTCGGAGTCACGCAACTTCCGAAAACTCGCTCAGGCGGGGGGGGGGGGGGGGTGGGGGGTGGGGGTGGTGTTAGTGACGAAATTTTTTTTCCCAAATCCAAGGTCCAAAATTGTTCCCGGTCACGCCAACCTCCGGAAACTTGCCTAGCGGGGGGGGGGGGGGGGGTAGTGACGAATTTTTTTTTCCCAAATCAAGGTCCAAAATATTTCCCGCGTCACGCCAGCGCCGAAAACTTCGTCAGCGGGAGGGGGGGGTGTTATGAAAATTATTTTTCCAACATTCCCGAAAAAATCAATTACTTCTCATTTTCAAACTTTTTACGAAAAAGGGGGGTGATATCGTGAAAAAAGGGGGGTGATTTCGGGTGAAAAGGGGGGTGTTTAGGGGTGTTTAACACCCCCCTTCGGCAAAAGGGGGGTGTTTGAACACCCCAAACACCCCCCTGCGTACGCGTATGCGATAAGGTCAACTGATATTCATATACAGCGCTGATTTTCCCTCCAACTCGAACAATGTTTCCAGTTGAAAAACAAATCTGAGTTGTATGATTCCCCATACTACCAATGTCTTTGATAAAGTCTAAAAATGAAGCCATGAAAAAAAAATGGAGCTGAAAATTATCATTATGTGCTTTTAAAACTCATTGAGCGACCATTCCAGTTTTTACCCCAAAACTGCTGTGTTTCAGAATTTTCATCAGCTGACAATAATTCGTGTGCCGATTTTTATCTGAAAATATTTTGCTAGCGACAGCATAACTGTCTGAAGTTTTGTGTTCTAGGGTGCTTATTTGGATATTCAAACAATGTCAGATATGTCAGATTGCAAAGTTTGACAATTTTTTAAAATCAATTTAATGAATTCAATTTTATTTGTCCATATAAAAACAAAGTGTAATAAAAATTTTGTGTGGATTACAATAACGTTTCTCATAGACCAATTAAGAATACATACACGAATGTGTAACATATACAGACAAAAACAAATAAATGGGTCTTCCACAATGTTATTTTAGTGTCTTTAACAGCCAAGCTTTTTTCTCCTCTGCTAAAAACAACACATCGACGGTCTCCAACCATTTCCCCCCCGATATTTTGCCCTCTGTTTATATTTGTAAGATGGAAGCGAATGCTACACGCGACCCCGGATCATATTGACCAGATCCATCAGTGTTGCTATGGTAATGGGAAATGGGAGGGATTAATGGCGGGTATACGAAGACGAAATGAAAGCCGTGACATCATGAAAACGGGGCACCCGTATATTAGATTGACGGATACAAATTGGCGATAGCGAATGATGATAAACGTTTGTATGGACATGTGAGTTGGCAGGTGGTTTCATTGGTGTGGGGGAGCAGCTTTGTTCGGAAAGCACCCATTATTTATGAATTTACGCGCCATATCGCCCCTCGCGGTTTGCGACACGGAACAGCAGACGTCAGACGACGATCTTTGTTCTCATTTCAAGCAGCTGATGGTTCAGATGTTGGGGTCAAGTGTATGCGTTGTTTCTTGACCGCGACCACGGCATGCGACATCAGGGGCGCGTGTGATATTGAGGCTACATGTGGAATGCGTGCAAGGACTATCAGCTTCTGTAGGTCTATCAAGATAAACATACCTGTACATCTAAATTGTGTCACAATGAAGTGTCTCGAACGTGTAATCAGAGCTGGAAATGAGCGCCAGTAGGCTGACACGAGGAAAAGCTTCGCGTCGTCTAACGATATCCATGGTGTAAAGGAGTATTCACTCGCGATTTGCAAATATACTTTCTCCTCGGAACATTTATATTCCACCGCCATGGAAACCATAACATCAGCGCCGTGGTCTTCGGGCATGGTAGCTGTGACCGCTGTACTTAGTACCATCGCTGCAACACTTGCCATCTCGAGAAATCGATACGTGGCATTCTACGTGAGGTATTACGCTATAATCATCAGTTATGTCGTTTTTGGAATATTCTTTCTGCCGCTCTTGATGCTTAACCCGGGAAGTCCGAAAAACGCGTGGTAAGTAAAACGGGTACATTGTAAGTCATACTTTCAGCAACAAAACTTCAGACAACGCATCTCATAATATCACGAGCCAATAACATTGTTTTTCGGTGGAGCCGGTAATTATTTCCGCCAATATCAGGATTATATATCATTGGCCTTGTAGAATACAAGAGTTAAACCCCCGAGATACTGCACAAATTTCGCAGTATAGGCCTATTTATGCATGTATGATCACCTCGTTATAGTTATGGTCAACGAAGAATTGGTAATTATCCGAATTTGAAAGTAATATATTAGGTTCTGATAGTTATTTCACGTACAAAAAGCATGCGCATACATCCCGGAATTGTGCAGCAAATCAATCATGATAATACTAGCCTATAGTTATCTGCGCCTATTTCGAAACAAATACCAAAAGTGATTGACGGAATATAAGTGTCCGTTGTATTTTCGTAGATTGAAGCTATATTTTTTTTTCGGAGAGTGGGGGTCCGAGTGAAATTACACACGTGTATTAAAATTGCTATCACAAACAATGTGTCTCAAAAATAGGCAAATATTTGAATAGCATGGGACGAGAAACCATTATTGTTCGGTGTACCATATTGCGATCGCACAAAACGTTTTGTGTGCATTAACAATTATGAACCATAATTGATATATACTGTACATAACACGTGTATGCATGTTAATTTGTAGACGCTTGCCTTTATGCGTCTGTACGTAGACTACGCGTTGCCGTGTTGGTGTTTGTGTTCTATGTTTGTGTGTAGTGTCTGCAAGTGCATAAGG
Organism: Eucidaris tribuloides; assembly: GCA_001188425.1. NCBI lineage: Eukaryota > Metazoa > Echinodermata > Echinoidea > Cidaroida > Cidaridae > Eucidaris > Eucidaris tribuloides. The sequence goes on from JZLH01S0252564.1 coordinate 12,635, forward strand.
CTATACTACAAGCAGGAGATGGGATTTGCAGCCAGGCTGTATGCGTATTACATATACACAGGTGTCTTTCTGTTTAGTATGTGTGCGTGCATGTATGCATGTCTGTCTGGTCTAACTGCGTTTGTGGAGGTAGGTGTGTGTGTGTGTGTGTGTGTGTGTGTGTGTGTGTGTGTGTGTGTGTGTGTGTGTGTGTGTGTGTGTGTGTGTGTGTGTGTGTGTGTGTGTGTGTGTGTGTGTGTGTGTGTGTGTGTGTGTGTGTGTGTGTGTGTGTGTGTGTGACCTAATTTGATTTCCTAAAAATCTTGACCTATACGAGTATTAACGTAACATAATTGGATTTTCGCCTTATGCATGTATGGTGTGCATGTATAGCTGCCGTCAGTGTAGAAGCATTGTGATTCCTGGCAGAAGTATAATATAGGTCTTAGGTCATGTTGCGGTACATGTTACACTGACTCATACCATGTAGTAGGTCCATGCTCATACCAATTATTAGGGAAAGTATGTCACGTATAATACAAGGCTGAAATGGTTCTATGACAATGTGACGTGTGTAATTCAGTAAATGCACACTGTACAATCATGGTACAACCACATGTTTCAGAAAACAAACATTACGAAGCAAAATATGGATATATCTATAATCTTCCCGGATCTGCTCATTCTGCTGTATTGTTGTAGTGCAAGCAATCTCTCACACCTGTTGGATTTTGTATCGCATTCCTGTGCAACATATTATTGGCGTGCAATGTGAGGTGGGCTTTACCGGAAACCAATCCACCGTGAGTGCCAGGGTTTTAGAGGCATGCAGTTGGAAGACTTTTATGCAAACATTCGTGAAGCATGAAGCGTCGATTCAGGTGTCCACATCACACATTCACTGATACAGAAATAAAAACAAATTGTCTCGGTAGAAGTATTATTATTATAGAGAAAATATTCTTTGGAAGACGAGCTATGAGAATTAGTCTTAAATATGACAAGTATTGTATGGCGTAAGAGACATTCCTTCATCCCGTATAGCGCAACATGTTTTCTTTCACTTTCATTTTCATTGATTTGGGGGGGGGGGGGGGTGCATAAACTGTAGCATAGTTAATGAATTTCAAAATTCTGTGTTGAAATTTGAAAGCTCACACCAAGCCCTATCACATAAAACAAATCAAAATCAAAATCTGGTCGAAAAATGAAGTGTCATTTTTTTTTAATTTGCATAAATTAGCATAATTAATGAATTTCAAAATTACGTGTGCAAATTTGTCCAAGCTACATGGAATAATAACTTATACTTTCAAAATTATGCCCCAAATAAAAGAAAAATAAGGTTAGGTCTACTTTTTGATGTTGATACAGTCGTTGCTGCCGCCTCAGGCAGGCGAGACAAAACAACAACAACAACAACAGCAACTAATATTCAAGTTTGATGTAGCTTACTACATGTACTTCATGTATTTTACCTCTATACAGTACTACATGTAGTAATACACAGTCATAACTACATAGAATAAAGAAATTAAAAAATGTCAAAATCCTCCATACGGAATTACCTGTAATCGTAATATTTTTACTGTTTCATTTTCATTTTCATTTTTTTTTTCAACAGGTGGTTAATTAAGTTCTGTGAATACTTCCAACTTCCTCTGTGTCGTGTCAACATCAAGACCCAAGGATGTCCATATCCTGATGGACCATTCGTCATAGTCTGCAACCACCAGAGTACTCTTGATAGCCCAGGTAGACTGACCCTTCTCATCTTAAAGTACTATATAATACAATATAATTATTTTTTATAGCGCTATTATACACGCATTGTTACAAAGCCCCACTGTCGACGGTTAACTCAACCACAGAGAGGATGACAACTAGTCTTGAAAATACATGCAGGCACATATTAACGAACATGGACTTTTGCAGCGCCGTATTGTACAGATTGTGGGAGGAAAACAAATGTTGTATTTTTTCCACACTGTCATGGCTATTTCCGTTGAATTATGGTGGTCATCAGTGCACCTTTTCATGATTTTACCCAAAAGAGGACGTGTTTTCATTGTCATGACAGTGAGCCTTTAAAGACTCAGAAGAGAAAGAGTGACCCATCAGCACGGGCGTCGATCCTGGGGTGGCATGAGGGGCAGTCGCCACCCCAATAAAAATATTGGGGGGGGGGCACACATATCGATTTGCCCCCAATAATTTTGACAACCTGAAAAATTTATAATCATGTAATGCAAGGATATGTTTAAAAGGCATTGGAAAGCACTATACAATACTATTTAACACAATTTTCAATTTTTCTGCGCAAAATTCTGTATTACAATTTGCCCAATTTGGCGCGCGGAGCGTGCCGAAAATTCTTGACTTTTTTCACTTTTGCCCCCCCCCCCGCCCATCCGAAAAATAGATCGAGGCTCTTGCCCGTCCGTCATGATTTGAACCTGAAACCTACTGCTCTAATAATTTACCCACATATACAGTTTCAACACATTGTAAAATCTTTCTGCAACCTTCATCAATATTCGTTCGTACTAGAGATTAATGAACTCGTTAACAAAAGGTTTTACTGGTTTACTAATGAACTATTTCATAAACCTGTTTATAATGAATACATTTCATATACATGGGATCCAACTTGCACACATTAGTTGTTGCTAAAATATGTCAGGCAAGCCAAAGATAAGCGTCCACTTTCGGGTTGTTAGACGAATGTCCGACATTTGCTCCGGCGACAATTGCTCCGACGATTATTTCATGCACGAACCATGACCTCAACCCTAACCTAACCCTATTTTGAACTGGAAACCCAATGGCAACCTAAGTCCCTAACCCTAACTCTTCTGAGATATTGTCACCGGGGCATGTCAGATCACCTGTTAGAGACAACCTAAATAGGCGTATGATTTTTTTTTTTCATTACAGCATATCTATCTATATACCTGTTTATCTATATCTCTCAACGTATTTACCTATTTCTGCACATTTTTCAGTTATGATGCATAAAGATATTTGGCCGGGTAACTGTGTCGTAATCATGAAGAAAATCATGAAGTATGCGGGGCCATTCGGACTTTGCCTGATCTTAAGCGGTACCATTTTTGTAGAAAGGAAGAGTTCAACAAGCGCCAAAGACATGCTGAAGAACGCAGTGGAAGCAATACATCGTAATAAGGTGAGTTCTCTAAATTAAGCTCGTCTTTTAGTGTAAATAATTTCGTTTATCGGAGGAGAAAATGAAGTTCATCGGAACAAAAATGAGCCAATCGGTGAGATATTGCGGTGGAAGCCAGCCCATGGCCACCGCATGTACCGCAGTGTTAGACGTCCTCGTTTGATCCATACATCGACCAGCCAGCCCAAGAAGATTAAAAGGGAAGTCCACCCTGACGTCAAGTTGATTTTAATAAAAACAAAAGAATGAGAGAAACCTATTAACGAAGGTTTGGCGAAAATCCCCCCCAAAATGGCCGATTTATGAACGTCGCATGCAAGGAACTCCCCATTTGTCACGTAATACAATTATACAAATTTCACAAAGTGTCATTTTCTCAGAATATTGGCAATGATTTCACCTGTGCATTCAACAGAAACATTATTTTCGTATATGTTTTTATGAAAAAAAAAACAATTATCATGAACCATTAAAAATGACAATTTATGGAATTTATATTACGGGACATGTATGTTTCACTCAGTTTTCTGCTTTTATTTAAAACCAACATGATATCACGGTGGGCTTTCCATTTATTTTCAAGCAGCGACGGTGGACCGAATTGTCTGGAGAGAAGGGTGGAATGGGCCCAGGTAATCCCTCCCTATCCCATGAAGATTGGAGGGAAATTGGCGAGAACTGGCAGGTGACAAATTTTGAGTACGTCGTAAAAATCTTACGAGCTATAAGCCATTGCAAATAGAGAGAATGAAGGGGATGCGGCGTGGCTTAGTGGAGATTAACCCTCGATTCTCACGTTTGCAGTTTCCTGGTTCGAGACAACGTCATGGAGTTTATGACCATGGGTTTATTCCCATACCCAATCCTTGAGGTACCACGAAAGCCGGAGGTCAAGTGTTGAGATCAAACACTTCAGTACGTAAAAGAATCCACCACCTGACCATACTTTATCGAAAAGTGAAGGTGCGGTGCGAACCCGGTTTGGTGGCTACCTGCATACTCACATACCTGCAATATAACGACCTCATACCTGCATGTTCACGCGCTATACTCGTGAAGGACTGTGTTTGTAATAAAACTATTTTTAACACATAAAGGTTTTATGGGCTATCCTATTAGGTGGATGCCAACAAAATAACATACATTTATAGAAGGGTTCTCCGATACCTTACGATCATATAGATTACAATGTGGAGAACGTTTTCGATATATCGCGGTTATAAATTTATACAGTTTAACTAACCGAGTCCAACATCAATTTTGTGAACCAATAAACGCGATTTACTTCTCAGACGAGAAAGACAAACTCTAAACATTACCACCAGAAACTGTGACTACCACTACCACCAGCATCCTTGGATAATGACGTAAAAGTAGGATCAATGACGTAAAAGTAAGATCACTGACGCGAGTTATGAAAGTCATGAGCCACAACTTTATATTTGTTTTGGCCGGATTCCAACACGGGAGAGACCATTAGTTAGTCCTCAATAGTGTAGGCCTACTGTATGTTTGATAGGTGATAAAACTAGTTAACATGTAGACCTGTGTACAGTGTATAAAAACCTCATCTTGAAAATCTAAACAAACGAGTAAACGATGATTAGATTTATAATACAACTATCTCCATCTGCAGAAGTAAGTTGATTAAAATTTGAAATACCATATTTCTCGAATGCCATGTCGAAAATTGCTGAAATTATTTCATCGTTGCGTTTAATGTCTGGGAAATTTCTTTTTAAACTTGACAAATCCAACAGATAATGAAGTCACATCATGTAGTAATTATCGATCTTTTTTGTAACCTTTTCCAAAAGCTATTGAAATGATCACTAAATTATTATAACCAAGAAGCTATTACACACTGGAGTCACAACTTTCACCGAGCCTTTACTTGATGTTTGAAGCAGCCACTCGAAAATATGCGTATGCTCTTAATTAGATCTGCGTTGTAAGTAAAGTGTTTTACGGTAAATCCCTGCCAACTCGCTGCTAGGGATTTCACCGTTAATTTTTACTGGATTTCACCGTAAAACGCTTACTTTTAGTGGTTTTTTTTCAGCGTAAACTTGGGTCTACCGTAAAAATGACATGGGAATTACCGTATTTTTACGATTTCCCCGTAAAAAAATACAGTATTCTTTTTTTTTATTTTTACAGCGAGCTGTTTGAATTCTTTACTACAAGTTGGGATTCCAGTCTCTCATACCTCCTTGTCATAACACAGTCACAAATCGACTTGGCGCAGACTTCATAGAATATTTCTCTCTCTCTCTCTCTCTCTCTCTCTCTCTCTCTACTCTTGTTTGATTAGTATCGGGTCTGGGTATTTCCGGAAGGCACACGGAGGTTAATGGTGAAGAAACCACCAGAGGAACCTATGCTTCCGTTCAAGAAAGGGGCCTTCAACCTTGCCATACTTGCCCAGGTAAGAGAGAGATCTTATCACATCCTGATCTCGAAAGGTAGGGAATCTCATTTGCAACCCTCTCATAACAAAGCAAAACTTTGTCATGCCCTTAGGCTATTTATAAAGGGCTTGCAAGTGAAATCTGAAGATCAGAAATTACCTAGATTTTGAAAAATGTGCAAATAACAATATTTGTGTAGTGTAAGTTCTAAGCACTGTTCCAAATCTCACTTAGGTATATCAGGTTGATTGCAGTACTTATGTAATACCAGACGGTTGTGCTGGCATGTGTCAGGCACTGAAAGGAATGCAGGCTCATCTACGTGTACAGTGGCACTGTCCATGCACTGTCTTAAAATTAACTAGTACCACTAGTTGTATTTTTTGTCACAAAAATGAAATCGGAGTCGTACATTTACAATAATTTGACTAAAACTGTTTCTAGCTCCTACACTTTGCTGAAGGTTCTAATATCATTTTCTTCTGTATACCAGTGTATTTGCACAATGTTAAATTTTAGGCATGCAAAAGAGACAACCGGCCTTTAAAGGTATGCTAAAGTGTCCTTGACTTACACTTGTGAAGGAAATGTTTATGTTACATCGGTGGCTTACAGAGAAAAAACCTCTTCAGGGGCTGAGATGATTATGAAAACATAATTATGACTTTTGCATAATGAACGATTGAGAGGGGTAAAGACCCCTCAAAAAGAGAGCATATTGTTTGATGGCCAATACTGTCATAAATATGTATATTCGTGACTGACAATCAAGCTTGATTTCTATCCTGTTCTCGTCATTTTTCACAGGTTCCTATCGTGCCATTAGTACTTTCACCCCAGGACAGTTTTTTTAATTATCACGACTGCAAGATGGAGCCAGGTAAATGATATCTATGTACATGTATACATAACATGTACACATAGAAATTTAAGCTGTCAACATGCGATTCAACCAAATATAGTTTTCCACTTACAATTTGTAAGAAATTTGCAGTTAGTCCTTTGGTGATCTTTGCAATGGTATGGAAAACAAGAAC
>JZLH01S0252579.1:3048-13252 GCA_001188425.1 Eucidaris tribuloides
AAATTCAAGGATCTTAGTTCTCTTACCCCGTCTTTCATCTTCTCTCTTTCTGACCAACTATTTTTGTGTCGCGCAAATATCTCAAAGAAGTGACCAATGTTCCTGTCCAATGTATGGCAAGCTTTCCATGATCACACGTGTCACTGACACAATATCTCGACAATGACGTTGTCAATTTTTTTGATCAGTCATTCCGGTGACCGTCATTCTATGACGTCCATTTGTCAAATCATGTTTATGTCAATATATGGTGATCCGCAACGGTTACACGTTGCGGATCACCAAAAAAGATTTTGACGAAATCAATGGTGATCCGCAACGGTTACACGTTGCGGATCACCAATAACTAATTCTAGGATTATGTGACTTGAGTCACGACTGTCGATCTTTATATATCTGTGAGGGCGCTATTACAAACAGCTTGTTGGAGCCGAATAGATAGATAATATTATTTGGTTTGATTTGGCTGCAGTTACTCCACTTTTAGGTTACAATTACATTGTGACTGATTTCGCACCAATACTTTTTGGTAATTATGCTTCATGTAAGTGGTTGGGTCGTTGATTGCTTATTTCGTTTTTATGTTCTGAATGTTTCAAGGAATATTAAGATTGTGTGAAACTCTCGCACACACGCACACACACCCACACACACATACAAACACAGATACACACGCACACAAATAAAGACACATACTACACACACACACACACACACACACACACACACACACACACACACACACGCTTGCTCGCAAGATATATCTACAACCAAAACTTCATATGCAGAATGAAGTTTGCTGTTCATCTCTGTATTATCAAGTTAATGATAAATAACATCAAATGCTTGATCTGATATTCTTAATGACTGAGAAATAAGGGTGACCCAACAGGATTCGAACCTGAAACCTACTGATATCCGGTTTCAGGTTCGAATCCTGTTGGGTCACTCTTTTTCTGAGTCATTAAAAATATCAGATTAAGCATTTGATCTTATTCATCATTAATTTAATAATACAGAGATACAGAGATGAACGGCAAAATTTATTCTGCATCTTAAATTCTCTTTGCAAACTTTCCATTCATTAATACAAAACTTTATAGTTCAGTGCAATTTACGTTAAAACTTAACAGAACAAATTAAATATGACATAATACATTTCGATAAGTTTATGTATCGTATTTATTTATCAAATATACAAAATAAGTATACAAAAGTGATTCTATTTACACATGTAATAAAGAAATAAAAAAATACCAAGTGAAGTTCTATACGGGAGGAATGTGGCATGTCTTCTTGATGTCTAATTCGAAAACGGTTGGTTAAATTTCGAGTAACTGCCAGGAAGTTGCATACATAAAAATATCATTATGTCTACAAAATAATTATCATAAATGCAATAAGCTAACGATATTATATCAACATGTAAGTATGTTTTTCATACGCGTCACCTATGGAAGTAAACTAAATGATGATACTTTTTTTTTTCAACAAACTATTCGGATTTGGTAATTTGGTCGCTCTAAACGTCTTAAAATTAGATTTGCTGAGACAAACTATGCAACAACTACAATAAAAAAAAGAAAGGTTTCAAAGATTATCGAATAAACTCAGTTGAATAAATCAATTATATTGGTTCACCTCATAATCCTGGCATTCAACAATTAAAAATTACCAGCGTAGTACTGAATCCACTGATGTAATAAATTTGCCCATTTTTTAATGAAAATTTTGTCATAGAAAATGATTATTTACAATTTATGTTGTATTATCTCCTTTCCGTCAAGTTATTTGTTCCGTACGTGTTCTAGTTTACTTTCTCTTCAGAAGTATTTCACCATCAAGAATATAAACGCAGTGCACGGTTTTCAAATCAATCATAAGATCAGTGGCGGACAGATGTGTCCCTCCCCCCCCCCCGCCAGCTCCCTCCCCCCATACAAAAATAGGAAAAGGCAAATATGGATGTAAATGGTCAGAACAGGTTGCACCAAATCGCACCATTTTATTATAAACATTTTAAAAGCTGTACACCGTGGGAGGGGGACACCCCCTTCCATACAAAAATACCAAGCAAAGTATGCACCAAGTCCCATCACTTAGGCTTTTTAAAAAATACAAAGCCCCATGCCGTGACACCTCCCCCCCCCACTGCAAACATACCCAGCAAATTATGCACCATATCCCGCCATACTGCAAAAAGCTCCACACAGTGAGAGGAGGAACACCCCCCCCCCAGTCGTTTCGCTTCCTCGCACCGTGAAGTCATCTATATTTTTCGCCCCCCCCCCCCCGAAAATCCTGTAGGCCTATCCGCCACTGCATAGGTTTGCATGTACACTCATTCATATCAATTACAGCATATATAGTTTAAATTATGTACATGTGGACACCTTTTAGCGTCGTTAATTTAGAATTTCAGTAGTTCCGTTATATATGATTAAATAGCATAATAAAATAAGTACCATTTATTGTTTCAAATTGTTCAGCTGCTTTGAATTGAGCAACATAATTTCATACACTATCGATGAAGTTATTCTTTGGAGTCACCTGAGCTGATGGCGATCGTTGGTGGCGCTATGCTACTAAATTCGACAGAATTATCGCAGGTCTGACAACACAAATTATGAGTTACCTGTACATCCTTATAAGCTGCGGTCCTGTAACATTTCCATTAGTGCACCCTACGTTTTAGCGATTTCATACAATTGTAGCAGTAAAAGGGACAAAAGAATGATAATCCTATTGTAATCCGTCGCAATTATATGCTTAAAATATGTAATTATTTTGACTCCACAGATGTTTGAATCTATAGCGCTGGTAAATCAAAACAAAACAAAAACAAACCGTAAGAGGTAGAATTGAACTAGTAGTTTGACTTCTTACGAGTTGACAAAAGCTCGTAACACTATCATAAAGTCTTCGGAGTTGAGGGTCCTTTTCCGGAAACCTATTGAAATGTTCATGTCTACATTGTCTTGGAGAAACGTCGTACCTATAATTATTAATATGCAATTATTATCTTACGTGTTTCCTCGTTTGATTCATACGTCCACAATAACAAAATAACACATCACCCTTTTTCGAATCATGAAAAAAATAGCAGCACCGAATTATTTAATGTAAACAGCCGTTTGCTGTATGGTAGACATATGTCACTAGTTTAATACTTGTTTATATCTTTCATGTCTTTGTATATTTGTATTCATTTGCTTCCTATTTTGTTGTTGTTTTACCATTTTCCGTTTATCGTATTTCTTTTAGCAGCTTTTTTGATAACTTAAAATTTCCACTACACCATGTTCTGCTTTAGGACGCAGATAACTGAACTACAATAAATTACAAATGATAATAATACAGAAACACCAAGCTCTTGAAAAGAAATACTTCTTGGTCATACTGGTAACAGTCTTTTTGTAAATTAGTTGGTTGTTGACGAGTCTGACTCTGTTGTAATTATACAATACGTAAAAATAAGTTAACACTGCTGACGAACCATGGTAGTTTTTCCCCAAAATATACTTAGACAATGTTCTCGTAATCGTCATCCAAGAATTTGGCCAATTGTTGCTTGACAAGCGTTGGATGATTTGGGTTTGGCGTAGTACATTCGTAGTACTTTCGTTCGTTGTCTAAACTCTTCTGTTTCGAGCCTCTACGTGAGTGTGACTGTTTGTCTTTCGGTGTGTCCGGTCGCTCGAAACTCTCGTACGCGTTAGAGTCCGCGTCACTCATACTATCCTTGCGTGTCCCGTCTCCTTCAAACATCATCACCGGATACTCGTAGCTGGCGTCCTTCACCAAATCGGGAACGAGTGTGTAGTACTTCGGATCGCGCAACACCAACGCCGTCGATGGGTGATCGTACGATTGACTCCCTTGCTGTATGATAGACGGTAATTGTTCGTGCGACTTCTGTTTCGGAGACATAGGTTTCGGAGAAAGGGGCGATGACGGTTTGGGCGAAACCGGTGGTTTTTCGTAATCTGAGACATCTCTTACAGCCGGTTGTGTCCTTTCCTGTGATACAGGTTTGAGAAGATCATAGTCGTCAGAATCCAGTTTGTCTCGTGGTTCAAGTTCTTTGTAGACATGAGGATCTACTTTTGTCTGACTGTTACTAGTCGCAGTCGATTGCTGATACCCCACAAGACCCTTATTACTTGACAGCTCATCGTACGCCACCGTCTCCAGCGAACCGGGGAACCCCCTACTGTCTAAAGTGGCGTGCCCAATAAGATCGTGTTAGTGATAGGGGCCTTCCATTTTGTTGCTTCCAGTGCTTTCGACGCTTTTCCTGGAAGGCAGTGTACTGCTTTTGATTAGCGCCATCGATCTGCCGATGATACCCAACTTGGGAGTCTTCCCGCTCGATTTCTTTGACTTGGCAGGAAACTGATACATGTTTTCATCGGTGGGAGAAATGTCTGAGATTTCTGCATACTCGAAACTTCTATCACGACTGCCTCGACTTTTCCGCAGCAATGGAAGCGTCCGGCTAAGTCGTCTTCCTTTCGGAGCCATGGAGGTCCCTTCCAGGCTACCATCGGTTGAAGGATTCGCCGCGTTCTTTTCCGAGATGACATCCATTTGGTAAGAAGAACCACTGAGTCCGTTGCTGATGGTTGTCAACATCGTCGATTCGGACGCCATTGTCTTCCCCGTGTTGCCATGGTTACCGTTACTGACCCCGGCTATCCGGGTCAGGTAGTCATATCCGGTGTTGGAAACGTGAAGGCCAGTGCTGCTTCCTCGCTTCAGTTCGCGTAGTCTCCTGCAAAATGCATTACACAATAGAGAGTGATTAGTTTTTATCACTTTTTGCAATCCAGACGAAACTTTCGGTTGGTGTCAGGTGTCCTTCAGAATTCGCACGATGCGGCAATTGGCCGAGTTAGTCGTGTAAAATCGCCCAATCTTGGACAATAGTTATAGGGTATATGGTAAACAAGCAAGGCAACAAAATTGAATTCCAATTGCCACTATCAATCGTTAGGCTGTCGATTTAAAGCAGTTTGAAAGTTGCTTGTTTGTTTTTAAAATAAGCCTTAATTACTTTAAGAAAAATGTGTCTGATGTCCAGGCCTGCTTTTGACATTTGATACCAGCTGACGTACGTAATAGTACGCTTCACATTTATTTTCAGCAAGTTCATTTCTTAAAACAAGGGATGCTGTTATTGGGGAAAAAATCTTTATCCAAATCAAACGAGTAATGTAACTTCATACCATAACTCAGATTAGAATGGTCTTTGTTGTTGCATATTCGGACTTGACTGAAGAAAACCGTGTATTTGCATTTTTGAGAAGGAACAAGAAATTACATTGTCGCTCAGGAATCAAAATTTTACGTTGTCCAGTTATTCCATTTCAGCCTCAGAGAATACAGTCACTATCAATAGATAAAAAGAATATATATTTTCTATACTAGTATAAGGCTGCAATATTTTTGGCTTTCCTGAATAATTCGCACTTTCAGATAATTGTAACCGTTTGTCTGAACAACTACGATACGTTTTTTGTCTTTAAAGACAAAAAAAAAGAATGTTTGCATCAGCATGAAACATACGTGTCAATTGGATCAATGTCAAGGCAGGGGCGTCGATCCGTAGGGGGGGGGGACAACATGAAAACAAGTCAAAAATTTTGGCGCGCTTCGCGCGTCAAATTGCCATACGAAATTCGACCATTTTGTATATTTGATGCTATTTTTATGCTAATTTTAATGGTTTTATAGTGCTTTCCAATGCTTATCCTTCTATTGCATGCTATGAATTTTCCAACTTGTTCAAATAATGGGGGGGGGGGGGGTCAATCAATATGTTTGCCCTCCAACATTTTCATTGGTGGGGCGATCGCCCCCTGCCCCAACCCCCCGGAATCGACGCCTTTGTGTCAAGGTGATGTTTGGCTTACCTTCTTTTTCTCCAGAAATAACAGTGGATTGTGATACTGACGATGAATATCAAGATGGCTCCCAAGAGTAACCCGATGGCTAGATGGAGCACGTGACCTGGAAGTAATTAATACGAAATATCATGCATCATGATGAAAACCATTACATATAACTCATTGATGCATCAATGATTTTCAAAGGTGTCCTAGGAATACAGACAAATATAATAAACTCTCCTAATAAATAAGCATATTTAAACCAGCGTTTTATCGTGTTTTATTATATTGAAATTTCAAACATTGATTGGCAATCCTTTTTCACATGTTATTATGTAAATTACGCAACTATATCAAAAGACTTTAACGTTGTTTCTGAAAGATATATTTGGACCAAAGTTGTTCATGTTAGTGGGAATGATCAGATTTTTTTTTTATTTAAACCATTTTGTTTTTACTTAAACATTGTCTCCATAAATGGGATTGGGCCCGGGGGGGGGGGTCAGTGTCATTACAAGGTGTACACCATGCGCGTGTATGGACTTTCAAAATAGACCCTAAACAAGTAATTGGAAGTCGATCTCAGAATACCCTAAATAAGTTAAGTAATTATCGGCGATCTCAAAAGACATCTCAAAAGACACCCCTGATTTGATAGAAATCTATCAATTGAAGCACTAAAACGGGTGAGCGTTTACAAGTCATTAATGTAAAATATGTGCAATGTTTGATTTGTTTCTTACTACCTGGGGTGTTTTATAACTTAGGTTAAACTAAAATGTGACCGATGATGATTTTCCAAGCTATTGTGCATACCAAAATAGATCTGTAATTGCCAACGTCTATCTAGTAAAAACCCAAGCACATATAATGATCTTAAACATCGCAATATTCTGATACTCTTTACATAACCTACGTTCAATATTTTCTGCATAATTTTGCCACAATGTTGAGTGGCACTTTCTTTTAAAACTGTAAATCTAATTCTATGTCAGACACTCGCCTGGACTAATGAAATATAATGTATTTTTTTTTCTTTTTCATGCAACATGAATTAACTACGAAAACAGTACTCATTGATTTCTATCCTCACGTGACAGGGGCGTCGATCCGTGTTTCGGATAGGGATGGGGGGCAAAAGTGGAAAAAATAAAAAATATTTCGGCGCGCGAATCGCGCCGAAAATTTGACAATTTTGTATATTTGGTGTATTTTTATGCTACGTTTAATGGTTTTATAGTTCTTTCCAGTGCTTTTTAAACATATCCTTGTATTATGAATTTTTCAAGTTGTCAAAATTATTGGGGGCAAATCTATATGTTTGCCCCCCCCCCCTCCCAGGATCGACGCCTCTGTCACGTGATGTACATGTACGTACCTCCCAGTGCCGACGCTTCACCGACAGCAACAGTAGTTTGGTTGGGGAAACCGGTCGACGTTGACAGAGTTGGACCACCAGATGGCGCCCTTTCATCTGTTGGTGCTGAAGGTGTAAAATCGCCTGCGTGGAAACATGAAAAGGTGGAGCTGGTGTGTTCAAAATGGGTATGTTACTAAATAGCATAATTGAGCTAATTTACATAGTTAGAATTTGAAGGAAATACGAGACAAATAATTGGGATTTATGAAGTTCATAGGAAAATACAGGGGGCGCTTTTGGGAGATGTATTTACATGCTAGTATTAACTTACATGGCATCAGAAGACACACCACCTTTTAAACAATTCAGCAGTATTTATAGTTTATTTTTTGACCAAAACGTCTGTCAGCCCATTTATTTCTCAATGATGCAATTTGTCTGAAACTGTAATTGTCAAAAGGGACATAATATTATAATGTTAACGGAAAAGTTTTCCCCAAACATCAATCGAGGATTAAGAGAACTGGGGACATTGTTATCAATCCAACATTGAAAGTTTGAGCAATTTGATTATGCCAGTCGAAAGATGTGTTTAAAAAATCGAATGAATATGCCGCCTGGCCTCCCGTCGATGGCACTTTTACTTAGGGTCGCAGGCTAACAATGACCACAGTTTGAAAGACTGTGAGCTACATAATTCTCCATGCTCCAAGTGTCTTTGATAAGGTCTAAAAATGAAGCCATGAAAAAATTGTATTTTGACATGATTATTTTGTGCTTTAAAAAATGAATATCTACAGGTATTCAGGTTGACCGGATTCACCTTCTCAATCCCTCACATTGACTTACTGTGTGTAGATCTAGGCTATTTTGTACTCCATCCCGGTAGAAATTGCGGAGAAATTGTTTATTCATTTATATCTTGCCAATGGCAGCATAACTTTCCAAACTTTGTATTCTTGGGTGTTTACGTGTCCATTAAAACAATACTTTGTATAGCTCAGATATCAAAGTTATTCATTTTTTTTATTTGTAGCTTCACAATGCTCATCTGTGTCTTTAAGTCCATGGTGTCTTTCATTGACTTTGAATGAGGGGTAAAATATCATGGGGGCGAAAAGAGAAGCAAACGATGAGGCGGATACTAGGTAATACCTTCATAATTTTTTCAAAGAGGATATCAAAAATATTCAGATTTGCATTCTTTCATGCTATTTTCCGAACGTTTGGTCTTGGTGCCAAACACCTCTGGTTTCATTTTAAATCGGAGCCATCCCGTCCGGTATCCGTCAGGGGGTTGGATTAAATGTGTCGATTGCGAGCATCCTGAAAACAGTGTTGAAAGATAGGGCGGGCTTCTAGAATCGTATTAATTTTTCTTTTGCCAGCACGTCCCTATTAATGTTCACCGCTGAGATATATGCATTTTAAAATAGGCACAGATGGCAAAGAAGTAAAAGAAACTACATGCATGACCACCTATTCATCTGCAGCGAATCTGAACTCCTAAAAATGTTGTGAATGAGGTATCTACATGTATTTCAATGATTTTAGCTCATTCCCCAATTGACTAATGATCCCAGAAAGATTTTTGCAACCCTTAAATACAATGTATGGTGTAAACGGTAAAATTTTCGCCGGAAGTTCATCCTTTACCCTAAGCACCTTAACTCGCCCACACACTAAGAAATCGGGGTTCAATTTAAGGTTCAATTTTGGCCCTTGAACCCCTACGTGGACTGGGGTTGAATATTGAACCTCTGGGGGTGCAATTTACACTAAATGGGGTTCAAATTTGAGAAAGGTTGATTTTTGAACCCCACAAATAGAAGTGTTAGTCTGTCCCGAATACCAAAGTATTGTTGTTGGCTTACCTATAACGAATTGTCATGAAGTACCATTAATTATTGCAAATTACGGATATTAATTTAATTTTAAAAGTAAAGTTACATCAATATTAGATAGTTTTTAATTCTACTTATATGATGAATTGCACTATTTGTTCATGTACGTTTCATGCAATTACTTGAGCAAAGACTAATACTGATAGCTTGCTTTGTGATTGGCTGAGACAGCGCACGTGGACACAACGCCGCCTTTTTGAAAGCGAGATCGGTCGTGGACGCGTCGCTGGACATCACGGCTGCACATATTTCTCTGATTTACGCGTTTGAAATGCGTTTTAAACTCGAGCCTGACCATCAATCATTATCTGCCTAGTTTTGACACTTCTTGGAGCTCGCGTTCATACAAGTTTAAGGTGAGTAATGTTCACAAAATACAATTTTATTAAGGACCGTTTCTGTGCTGTGTTATTGCACGTAGTTCGCAGAACGTTGTAAACCAGTCAAGTGTTCCAACCGGCCCGGGTTTGTGAGTGGAGTTCGGCCATTTTTACAATAATCGCATATTTCGCTGGGATGTAGTTCACTGGATTAGAGAACAGAAAGAATATTAAAGTATAAGAGGCAAGTTGCCAAAAAAATTTGTGGATTTCTGTGCTTAATGTGTGGCTTGAGTGAGTGTGTATAGGCAGTACACTGCGTAACTCGGATGTGTTCGTTGGTGTAAGGACACTACCGAACAACACAACGTGGGAGGTTTGTATACGTGATGGTGGACCGTCCCTGTAGTGATGAGGCTAAGCCTGCATTGTAATAGACTTTTAGACTGTAGACCCAATTAGAGCTCGGCGTGGAGTGTATAGTGTTGTAGGTAAATGAATTAGACCTGAGTAAATCGTCCTATTGATGGGATCTGCTCTGAGTGCGGGTTAAATAGGTAAAGTCTGTTGAACCGAGACCCAAATTGCTTACAATGAAAGAGTACACACAGAGAAAATGAATCGGGGCCCTCTCGACATCCCACTATGGTAATTACTCTACTGCAGACCTGTTATAATGTTGAAATTCAACCTTGCATTTTAAACGTCGAGTCCAGCATAAATTACCAA
>JZLH01S0252581.1:8759-19571 GCA_001188425.1 Eucidaris tribuloides
TTTCAACATCGTGACACAATGCCGTTTGCACCTCTAAAGTTGTGGATTCTAAACTTATGTATACAAGTCAAATATGTTATCATATTAAACATTAACTGAGTCGTGGTTAAACAGAGATGTATTAATTTCAAGATACCTAATCTTTAATCATACTTACATTATTGATGAAGTGAAAACTTTCATTTTCTTGATACCGTTCACGAACGGTTTTCACCTCGTTCGTTTCTTGGTGCATTCTTTGTTTCGTCGTGTCGACGTGTCAACATATGAAACTATGGAGCCGACTGTTACATGGCACTATGGAGTGCCGACTGTTACATGGTACCGAAATATATGTGACAATAGTTGAAAATCAAGCGACTTGCGTGCAACTGCAGGTCTAACTGTAGTACAGACCTTCCCCAACCACGGTTGCTGACTGAAACAAAAATACAGACGATTTTTGCCCCGAAATAGGAAAGAAACAACATTTCAAACAACGGAGATTGTCCAGTGCGGCACATACACGGCAAATGGACTGGAAACAGAATTGAACATTTTTTTTCGCCTCCCTAGGGTGGGGTGTTTAATTCACACTAGCAAACGTAATATCGGTTTTCATATTTCCCGCTTAATTGGTTTTGATGGCTTGGAAAGACTTCTAACAAACACAACAAATGGCAATATGTTCCTCTGACGCAGGTGTCAGAAGAAGACACCACCCCGCGAAGAAGAAAGCGCCTCCTATCTTCATAACACAGTAGTAAGAGGATATTGGCTACCTAATAAAAAATGGTGGTCTTCGCTCCACATCATTATATTCCATGTAATGAAGTCACATGATATTCATTTTTAGGAGGTTGTGCAATAGTAAATGGCCTTTAGAACTGAAAGAGAATAAGAAATATAACTTGAAGAGGTGCTGTGGTAAAATGATTAAGGATATAGGAAAATCATATTAAAACAAGAGAGAAAATGGTGTCAAAATTCAGATTCTTCCTCAAAATTCAGGATTGCGGGTTGGGAGGTCTAGTAGTAGAAACAACCAGCTGTGACGCGCTACATCTGGTTCCGTCATTGTCCACATGATATTTCTGAACCAGAGTGATGTCACACGTCGGCTACTCTTATCGATGCCGCTATTCACATTCGAGCAAGTTGTCCCGACGAATTTTCGTGCCCAGCTGCGGTTGTTGCTTATCCTTCTTTCGCACGACGATCGCATCGAAACTGAGTCGCACCGTGATGCGACGTCGTGGTGATCCTCGCAACGTCACTTAGTCTCTTCATCAGCCGTTCCTGTCGGACGCGGTCAGACTCTGGTATTCTTGCGCGCCGTTCGTGAGCAGATGAAGTCGAGGGAGAGTTACCGTGCTCCGACGACTCCTTGAGCATTCGGTGATGTCGACGGGTGATAGATGACGTTCTCGATGTGCGTACTTCAGGCCAAGACCTCGCAGGATCCTCGTGACGTATCGCTATACCGCTTCTTGTTTTTCTGGTTTCGCTTGCCCGCTTTGTTGGGCTCGATTTCTTGGAATGATTTGTAGAGATCGTTTTGCCTGTGAGATGAGATATAAAACAATAGAAACAAGTGTTTAAAGGTATTGGCTAACATTTACCAAAGTTAAAAAAATCTGAGTACACTATTCCCCATGCTACCACTGTCTTTGATAAGGTCTAAAAATGACGCACTGAAAAAAAATTGTATTTCAAAATGATTATTTAGTGCTTTTAAAAGTGAAAATCGTAAGTTGATCGGATTCGCCTTCCCATTTTCTCCATTCTGTTGTGTAAACCTAGGCTATTTAAACGCGCCCCGATTTTATTGTTTATTCATGTATAACTTGCCATTTGGCAGTGTAACTTTCCAGTTTTTTTTTTATTCTAGGGTGTTTATTTGTCCATATGAACACTACTATGCAGTTCAGATATCAACATTTTGACAATTTTTTTAATTAGCTACACAATGTTAGCCTATTACTTTAAGGAAAAGTTCACCCTGACGTCTATTCGGTTTAATAAAAGCGGAAAAATTAGAGAAACATGTATTACATTTGCTAAATGAAAGTTTGGCGAAAATCCACCAAAGAATAACAAAGTTACGAAGTTTCAAAGTTTAAATTTTTGACGTACATGTAACATGCCAGCAACTCCCATGTCATGTAATATAAATTGCATAAATTGCCGTTTTATAATGGTTCATCGCCAATGGATTTTTTTTTTCATAGAATCATGTGTGATATAATGTTTCTGATTACACATTGAATGCACAAGTAAATCATTCTTAATTTTGTGAGAAATGGCGATTTATGGAATTATCTCTCTAAGTGTGCACTGCACATAATAAGCTCATTGTTTATAGTGCATGTGTTGTGCTCTAGCAGGTCTAGTATTCTCAAGGATGACAGTTAAAGGGCCTATGTATAAACGTAAGGGTTTTGATTATGGATTTACGTCGATGTTTTTATGTTATGTGAATGAATCTTTAAGCAAAGGTAACATGCCAAAAACGTTTCACCTTTATATTATGAAGTGCTAGAACAAGGATTTAGCATACTTGTTATGAAGCAGATAAAATGAAGTGAAGTAATAGACTTATGTAAAGTTGGAGAATGATGATTGCTTATGCAATTGTTATAATGTATAAATATACTGTATACGAGTATAAGTGTACATTACTAGATTAGATTTGGCCTTTAGACTTACAAATCAATTCATGTATTCTCTCGAATTTCAGAGCTAGAGGTGCATCAACGATCAAGTTCAAGCTTCATGTGTGTTTGGTCTGCCTTAGTTCAGTACAAGGCACAGTGGTAAGCACACTATAATTATCCTACTGGAATAAGTTGACTTAAGTACAAATTACAGTTGTCATTTAGAATATTCTCCAGATGTGTACGATTAGCAGCCGCTAATGTGACAATGTGTAAATAAGTTACTATACTCACTAAACGTATATTTTTATTGATACATAACCTATATGGTGCGTTATTAATGAAGGATATGAAGTTATTTTAGAAACAGATATCTTTGTACCGCGGATACAGATCCTTAAGTTAGAGTTTGGTACAAGTGTACTAAAATCGTGAATTCGTCATATGCATTGTTACCAAGAGGCTTATGAAACATTTATAGAAAATGACTGTTGAACAATGAAAGGCAGAATTGTTGAAACTGTAACTTGTAAGTGTTATAATGCGTATACTCATCGGCCGTTTGTTTTGGCATTGTTAATTTACAGTTCTTACGGCATTCGACGTTGACAAGTATAATAAAGTCTTCAGCCCGTAAAAGAGAACATGTGGCGGCTCCTTCTTTTGTTGTCGTAATTGAGGCAGGCACAGTAAGAACACTAGCCCTGAAGATGATACGTCATCGCTGAAGGAACTCTCAACTGCTGATGGCTGTCATCAAGGAGCTTACACGTCGCAGAGATGAAACAGCTGCAGTCGCGGAATGGACTGTTCAAGGACTGAAAGACATGTTTTGATGGTAAAGAGCCGCGAGTCAGCAGCATACCTTGAGTGACCCCAAGCTAATCAGAAGCTGGACATTCGAGACACTAATATACATCGTTCAGCGTGACCATAGAAAGGAAATAAAGATTACCAAAAATATAACGAACTTGTATGGTAACAGTATCGTGAATAGATGGTTATGCAATTACGATTTTAAGATGGTGTACTTCACAAATTGAGATTTGTGTCTTAAATGTATGGCTGTTTTATTGGAACACGTCATGCCAGGTAAATAAATTTAATTGCACATCGATATTGTCTGGCATTTTAAAGAAGAGATAAATAGAAATACCTGGATACTGTACGTTTCCATTTAAAGGGGGTAAAGTGGGACATGTTCACAGATTGTCATATGCCGGTTGTAAATTGTGAATAATGCAATCCCACGTTGCTTAAAAGGAAAGTAAGAAATAGAAGCATTAATCATATGCTAAGGCCCTACAGGTCAGTGCAAGTTTATTTTCTTTGTTTTATCCCATTTTGGCTTAACGTGTCATGCTGATAAGTTCAGAGTACAATTTTGAGTGACATGAGCTATCGAGAATTGTTGATACGCTAAAGTTTTGATTGGTTCATTACATTAAGTTCATCAAAGTTGAAAGTGACATAGATATACAGTAATTGCTGCGTATTAGAGAAGAAAAGTATTCAATTTCATTGAACATTATATCCGTCACTTATGCTAAGGCTATTGTGATACATGTAATTGCATGAAGAGTTACTGAATTTATCTCATTGATGTTAAAGGGTATTTGCACTGGTTTAGTCGATATGCTAGACTCTAATTGAGTGTAAAATATTTGATATGTGATACGTATCACATCTGCTGCATTTTTTGAGTCAAAGTTTTCCCCTTAGGATTCATATTCATGAATTCATAGTGCAAGATGTCACAAGACGAACCTCTCCCAAAGGAGCTGTCAATGGAGAATGACATGGACGGGCCACCACAAGAAACTTTGGCTAGCGAAGACGAAAGGGCATCCGTTCTTCGTCAGTCATCCAGAGACCGCAAACCCACACCAAAAATGGCCGAGCTTCAAGATGAGGAAATAGTAAAGAAGGAAAGAAAGTTCTTCAAATGCTACGGTACATTGAAACTCAAGGTAAAGGGGGCCAGAGAGGCAGTAAAGAATGAAACTAAGGCGGAGTCAATCAACGACCTTGTTAAATCGTTGGAAGCAGCAGAACTTGAGATGGTTAAATTGTATAATGAAATCCGCAGCATTAGAATGCCAATACGGGAAATAAAGGAGAGAATGGATAGGGCAAACGCCATGGTAAGAAACACCATAAATGCATTAGAGGAGGTGTTAGGCACGATTGATGGCCCCTTCGACCCCGATGATCGCAATGAAATTGCGAAAGAGCTTTTGAGGAACGATTATGCAAACTCCGTATACAGCACCCATATTTCAAGTAAGGAAAGTGACACCCATGTTTCCACGGCGAGTGAGAAGCTTAAGCTCGAAGCTAGTTTAGCAGCAAAGGTGGTAGAAATTGAGCAAAGTGCTGAGATAGAAGCCCAACGTGCAAAGGTCAAACGAATGGAACAAGAACGAGATGCAGAGGTAATAAGGGCGCAGCTGAAAGTTTACCAAGAGGCCGATCCTAAGGACAACGAAAGTCAAGCTCTCACAGAACAATCTGATGCAACCATTGCAAGTTGGATTGAAGAAACCGGTTCATCGAGGGGTCATGAGAATCATCATAGAAAGTTGCCCCTAAGTACGAGCGAACAACCTTTGCCAATTCGCAAGAATGCATCCACTGTCAGACAAGCTGCGGCACTAAACCGAAAGGAAGAGGTCCAGACAAATCTATCTCTGCACAAGAGTTCAACTCCAGTACCACAAGTCTTTGACGCCAATTCATTCGCTCGAGTATTGACAGATGGGTTACAAAGAAGCAGATTGCCTGTGCCCGTCCCACCAGTCTTCAGTGGAAACCCGTTGGAGTTCCCTGATTTCGAGAGAAGCTTCAGAACTCTCATCGAAAATCGAGGCATACCACCTGAAGAAAAGTTATATTACTTGAAACAATACGTGACTGGGCCTGCTAAGGAAGCAATTTCCGGGTTTTTCTTTGGTACCACAGACGATGCGTATGACGGAGCATGGAAGACTCTGCGAACGAGATATGGCCACCCATTCAAGGTTCAGCAGGCCTTTAGAGACCGGCTGAGCAAGTGGCCGAAGATCAGTCCCAAAGATGCGCCAGCACTGCAGAAGTTCGCAGATTTCCTGTCTAGTTGTAATGATGCAATGACATACGTCAAGGGACTTCAAGTGCTAAATGACTGCATAGAAAATCAGAAGCTCATGAACAAACTACCTGAGTGGCTCATCTCGAGGTGGAATCGTGTTGTGACTGATGCCCTTGAAAAATATGAGAATTATCCAACGTTCGCAGAGTTTGCAGCCTTCGTGTCAAAGGAAGCGCGTATTGCAAACAATCCGATTTCCTCATTAACTGCATTGAGGAGTCAAGAAGGATCATTGAAAGGAGGATCGAGAGCCAAGGACGGAAGGGAAGTCACAAGAGACAAAGGCTCTGTGTTTGCAACCAAAGGTTATGAAAGGAGCAAAGTTAGCGCATCCACAGAAACAAATGTCAAGCAAAGCGGAGTTACTTCCACATCCCAGTCAGGGAGTAAAGGGCCAAGCAAGAAGAAGGCGCCAAAGACCTGCAGTTTGTGTTCTGCAACGGACCATCAGCTGGAAAATTGCCTACAATTCGCAGCGAAATCATTAGACGAACGCAAAAAGTTCATCCAAGACTCCCACATCTGTTTTGGTTGCCTGCGGAAAGGTCACTTTTCAAAAGAATGCAAGAAAAGGCACACATGTGAGGTTTGCGGTAAACGTCATCCCTCCTCCTTACATGAGTGGCGACCCAGCCCTGGTGGCAGTGATGAAAATGCGGCAACCACGTCTCACAAAGTGCATTTCGGGAAATCCACCAATACATCCATGATTGTTCCAGTGTGGGTAGCTTCAGCACAATCACCTACAAAAGAGATTCTAACATACGCTCTGTTAGACACCCAGAGTGATGCATCATTCGTCTTGGAAGATGTAGCAAAGAGTTTGGGCGTACAGCGACACCCTATACGTCTCCAGTTGTCAACAATGACCTCCTCGTCCACCATTCAGTGTGATGCAGTGTCCGACCTGATTGTAAGAGGAATGTCCTCCCCTACTGAAGTCAAGATAACAAAATGTTACACACGACAATTCATTCCTGCAGACCGCGAGCACATCCCCACGAGAGACACAGCCGACAAGTGGCCGCATCTTCAAGAGGTCGCTCGGGATATGCCTGCCCTTCAAGACTGTGAGGTCGGACTGCTTATCGGATATAATTGCCCTAAAGCGCTGGCTCCTAGGCAGGTTGTCACTGGCAATGACACTGAACCGTACGCTATTCGAACTGACCTGGGATGGAGCATTATTGGCACAACAAACGTCCAGTGTAGTGTTGATTCCAGTTATTGTGGCAGAACAGCAACTCGAGAGTTGCCAGGAGTTACACCCAAGGACGTACTGAGGGCCCTTGAAGCTGATTTCAATGAAAAATCATACAACGACATGACCTTCTCACAAGATGATGTGACATTCATCAACTATCTTGAAGCCAACATCAGAAAGGATCAGGATGGCCACCTGGGTCATGCCTCTGCCATTTAAGAAGCAGCCAGAAATGCCCAACAACAGACGGATGGCTGAAGCAAGGCTTGCACAACTGAAGCGAAAGATGGGTCGAGATGCAAGTTACCGTGACCACTACCAGGCATTCATGTCCGAGACGATCGAGAAGGGCTTTGCAGAAAGAGTATTGGAAGATGGTCAGGAGGGATCAGTTAATTACATCCCACATCACGGAGTCTACCACCCTCAAAAGAACAAGATCAGAGTGGTCTTTGACTGTGCAGCAAAGTTCGGCGGTACATGCCTCAACGACCATCTGTTGAAAGGACCAGACCTCACAAATACGCTGGTGGGAGTCCTGCTGAGATTCAGGCAACATGAGGTAGCCATGATGTGTGACATTGAGAAGATGTTCTTCCAATTTCGTGTCAAAGAAGATGACCGAGATTTTCTAAGGTTCCTATGGTGGGAGAACAATGATACAACAAGTAAACCAGTGGACTATCGCATGAAGGTACACCTTTTCGGGGCGGCGTCCTCTCCAGGGTGCGCCAACTATGACTTGAAACATCTCGCGCAGGAACACAAAGACGAGTTCCCCAAGGCTTCACATTTCATCGCCAGAAACTTTTATGTGGACGATGGCATTGCAAGTCTCCCAAGTCAAGATCAGGCCATTCAGTTGGCTAGGGAAGCCAGGGATCTGTGCCAGAGAGGAGGTATACGTCTCCACAAGTTTGTTTCGAACAACAAGGCTGTCACAGAGAGCATACCAGAGTCGGAGCGTTCTGTTGGTGTCACTAGCCTGGACCTTGATTTTGAGGAACCGATGGAAAGGGCGTTGGGAGTTTGGTGGAAGACAGCAAGTGACCAGTTTCGCTTCAAGATCTCCCTCAAGAAGAAGCCCAGCTCAAGACGAGGCATTCTGTCAATAGTGGCATCACTGTATGACCCCCTAGGTTTTGTGGCCCCGGTAATACTGAAAGGAAAACAAATTCTTCAAGAGATGTGTCGCAGCGGAGTTGGATGGGACGACCCAATCCCAGAAACTCTCCATCCAGCATGGGAACAATGGCTTGTGGAGCTTCCTCAGCTTGAGGATCTCCGGATATCTCGCTGCTGGCACCCCCCTGGATTTGGGCAAGCAGCGGTGGTACAACTGCATCACTTCTCAGACGCCAGCACATCGGGCTATGGGCAATGTTCATATGTGCGGCTCATGAACAAAGAAGGAGAAGTTCATTGTAGCTTAATTTGTGCCAAGTCCAGAGTCGCACCATCAAAGGTAGTAACCGTGCCCAGACTCGAGTTGACAGCCGCAGTAGTGTCAGCAAAGATCAGCTCCATGCTAAAGCAGGAATTGGAACTAGAGGACGTAGAAGAGTTCTTCTGGACTGATTCAAAGGTGGTGTTAGGGTACATCAACAATGAGGCAAGAAGGTTTCACACCTTTGTGGCCAATAGGGTGCAGCTTATCAGAGAAAGAACCCATCAAGAACAGTGGCACTACATCCCCACAGACGAGAACCCTGCTGATCATGCATCCAGAGGACTTACTCCAATAGAACTCGCAAGAACCCCCCCAATGGTTGAGTGGACCTGAATTCCT
This sequence comes from Eucidaris tribuloides, assembly GCA_001188425.1. Classification (NCBI taxonomy): domain Eukaryota; kingdom Metazoa; phylum Echinodermata; class Echinoidea; order Cidaroida; family Cidaridae; genus Eucidaris; species Eucidaris tribuloides. The sequence continues at coordinate 17,519 of JZLH01S0252581.1, forward strand.
GTGGGAACCCAGCCTCAAATTCAGAGACATCCCAGCACAACTGAACATTGGCGATCCTGAGGTAAAGGTATCTATCCTAGCCACAAACATCGATTCTGACAAGCCGGACTTACTGCAACGTCTCGTCAGACTCTCAAGCTGGCCTATGATGATAAGGGTCTTGTGCCGATTGAAGCTGGCGGCACAAAAGACTAAGCAAGGACAGGTGATGTTCCTCGAGCGGGAGAAGGCTAAGACATTCATCATTCGACTAGTCCAAAGAGAGGCCTTTCCTCAGGAGGTGAGGCAGTTGACCCAAAGGAAGTCTCTGAAAGCTACAAGCAGCATCTGTGGGCTGGATGCATACTTGGACAATGATGGAATCATTCGTGCCAGAGGAAGGATCCAGAGTGTGGCGCATCCAATCATTTTGCCCAAAGACAGTGCAGTCACTCTAGCAATTGCACGCCACATTCATGACGAAGTAAATCATCAAGGAAGAGGGATCACGCAGAATGAGATTCGGGCCAAAGGCTACTGGATTGTCAAGGGATCACGACTAGTCGCCCAGATGATCCAGAAATGCGTGACCTGCAGACGGCTACGCAGACCAACGGAAGAACAGAAAATGAGTGACCTGCCTAGTGATAGGGTGGAGCCTTCTGCTCCCTTCACCCATGTGGGTATGGACTGCTTCGGGCCATTTGTCGTAAGAAAAGGCCGATCGGATGTTAAGCGGTACGGTTTACTCTTCACTTGCCTGTGCTCCAGAGGTGTACACATTGAAATGCTCGAGGACATGAAGACTGATACCCTAATCAATGCTCTCCGGTGTTTTATCGCCATCAGAGGATCGGTCCAAAAGATTAGGTGTGACCAAGGCAGCAATTTTGTGGGAGCACGGAACGAGCTGCGAACAGCCATGACAGAAATGGATTCTAGCAAGATCGAATCATACCTGGCGGACCGGCACTGTGAGTTCGTTTTCAACGCCCCTCACTCCAGTCACGCAGGAGGGGTCTGGGAAAGACAAATTCGCTCCATAAGAAATGTTTTGAGAGTTGTCATCGACATGTCCCATGGGAGACTCACTGATGCTTCTTTGCGAACGTTCTTCTATGAGGCCATGGCTATCGTTAACAACCGACCACTGACAGTGACCAACCTCAATGACTCAAGCGCCCCCATGCCTTTGACCCCAAATCATCTCCTCACCATGAAGAGCAGAACACCAATCCCCCCTCCAGGACGATTCGATGATGTGGACCTGTATTCAAAGAAAGCCTGGAGAAGGGTCCAATACTTGACCGAGCAGTTTTGGTCACGATGGCGCAAGGAGTATCTAAACTCCTTGCAAGAGCGCAAGAAGTGGGCAAAACCCAAAAGAAATATGAAGATTGGCGATGTGGTCATGTTGGTAGATGACGAAGTACCACGCTTGAAGTGGCCCCTTGCTGTCGTGATAACTGCAAACCCTGATGCTGATGGTTTGGTCAGAAAGATCCAGGTGCAAGTTGGGTCAAGAAACAAGGACAAAGGGACCAAGAGGTCGCAGCTTTGGAGACCCGTACAGAAAGTGGTCCTCCTCGTGGAAAGACACGGAACCTCGTCATCAGAATTTCAGTAACTGCTTTCCCATTCATCACAAGGTTGTTAGCCAGTTTCGGCCATGTCATAGTCGTGTCCATTCAGTCCTACGTATGTTGGTTACAGGGTGGACCAAGGTTGTAAATAACATTTATCCCAACTATCTCGTTTTTTGCCATAGATACCACGGGAAGATTTATTTGCGTGGTTGGTTAATCGCTCTACGTAATTATTTCAGAAACTTTAATGAGCTACCGATTGGTATTGAAAAATTACTGGTAAGGTTTAAAGTGTATGTTCGAAGTATAAGCCTGTGGGTAATTTTGGTGGGAGTGTAACAGTCGGCACTCCATAGTGCCATGTAACAGTCGGCTTTCCATAGTTTCATATGTTGACACGTCGACACGACGAAACAAAGAATGCACCAAGAAACGAACGAGGTGAAAACCGTTCGTGAACGGTATCAAGAAAATGAAAGTTTTCACTA
>JZLH01S0252592.1:27556-42244 GCA_001188425.1 Eucidaris tribuloides
ATGGAAAAAACTGCAGAATGAATGATAGTTTTTCATAAAACTGAGATTTAGTCACACTAGTCTAACATGTGGTATTTCATGTACATGTACGGTTCTGATTCTCCTAGAGGGTGCTGTTGAAGATGTAAAATTTAGAGTAGAAATCATGTCCCCCATTGTTTCTTCATGATTCACGCCCATTAAATCCATTAAAATGTAAGATTCGAAGTGTAGTATATAGTATATAGTTTTATGGTATATTCCCATATTGTGTTTTGTTAAGAGATATTTCACATACATGTATCCTGCCCTGAAAATTGTATTCTCTGAAAAGCATGTATGTACACGACTACACGTATATCAATAGTCGTATTTGAAGGAAGTCAAAGAATAAATTATTTGAACAATGAACAATAGCCAAAGATATATTTTTCCTCCCCCCAAGTTTATTGAAACTACTGGTATACAACCTGTTCTTCATATACTCCCACATATATTTTTCATTTTGACATCCATCTATTACAGTTAATATAATGTAAATCTAAATCAACATGGAACATGCGGATGAATATATTGCTGGAGGCTACCATTAAGTCCGGGAGGGGTAGAGGGAGGGGGGACCACAGCTACGAACATGCCATGATGTATTATGAAGTGCCAAGGTTTAACTTGGCCAGATTAGAGTAATCAATAATAATCCATGCCGAAATGGATTCAGATTGTAACATGATCCAAACAAATAATCATGCGGAATATGAAATGGGAGTGATGCTTCTGGGAGCTGTTTATTGCATGCATTATCAATTTGCCTGCATATATTGACGGCCGGGTGTGAATGTGTGACAGAGGCGCACAGAGGCTAAATTTGATTGTTTCCCCCCTAAAGACAGGGGCCTCTCTACTCTCTCGTTCCATTATTCCAATCCCAGCTCATCAATATACGACATTGAGGCAGTCTGACAGAGAGACAGAGAGTGAGTGAGAGAGAGGGAGAGATGCAAAAAGAGAAGGAGAGATGCAGAAAGAGTGCGTGTATGTGTTTGCATTTTGCGTACATGCATATCAAATAAAAGTGACTACATGCCCTGGGGGTAAATTCACCTGGACAAGCATGGAAAGAGAAGGGGGAAAAAAGAGGAAAGATTGATATAAAAATGGAGAAGGGGTGGGGCAGTTGGTGGAATTGGATGAGCAAGAGTCGTGGATGTAATCAGGGAAAGCAAGCAAGGAAGAATTATTTGATTTACAATGTAGCAGTCCACGATTACTACAATACATGCAATTACTGTCATGTGTTCAGGCCTGGTTAACTACCACTTGAAACCTACAGAGGAAATGGTCATTATTCACTGATAAAAAGATTCATATTTCCTGCTAAATTTTACTTTCTTATCCTTCTCCCCTAGATAATGTAAGAAAGATGAGGAGAAACTTTAAAACTTTTTTGTGCGAGTGATGTACACATGTACAGTAATTAATGATGTACATGTATATGTACATGTGTGTGCATAAATGTTATTGGCAATTTCATGTAGATAAATCTGGACATTTGTCACATGTGACAATGAAAAAATGTCCCTAAACCTTGTTTGAAATTTGTGAACACAATAAAAAAACTGTCCCAGGTAATAATAATGTATTGATTAAACACAGAATACTTTCACGAGCCTATAGTATGTGGAAAGAAATTACCCAAAAATAATTTACATAATTTACATTCTTTCTTTCCCATTAATTTTAAGTTATAATTATGTGTAAACATCTACCACAACTTTAGTTAGATTCTTGATTTACTGTTTGATAAAACTGTTATAAATAATATTTATCACCAATTTCTTTCATGATTGGTAGTCAAAGTTGATGTCAGAATATACACAGAGAAAATACAAATGAAAAATGAAGTGGATGGTAAATTTCAATTTAGCTAGTGCATACTATGTACATGTATATCTGGTAAACAACTAAAATTTAAATGTAAACAAACATCCAGTACTTCAGGTTCATCATCTGTAGATGTGAAGTAATACAGTGTGTTTGTGTGCATGCACGTTGTGTGTACAGTGCGTGTTTATTGTTTAGTGTGTGTGTGTGTGTGTGTGTGTGTGTGTGCGTGCGTATGTATGTGTGTGTGTGTATGTGTGTATACTATGTGCGTCTGTGAATGTGAGTGTATGTGTATGTGTGTTTGTCTGTATGTGTATGTGTGTGTGTGTGTGTGTGTGTGCACGCGTGCGTATGCATTTGTGTGTATGTGTGTATACTATGTGCGTCTGTGAATGTGATTGTGTATGTATGTGTGTCTGCATGTGTACGTGTGTGTGTGTGTGTGTGTGTGTGAGTGTGTGTGAGTGTGTGTGTGTGTGTGTGTGTGCGTGCGTGCGTATGTGTATGTGTGTGTATGTGTGTATACTATGTGTGCGTGTGTATGTGTGTGTGTGTGTGTGTGTGTGTGTGTGTGTGTGTGTGTATGTATGTGTGTCTGTGTGTGAATGTGCATGCATGTGTGTGTGTGTATGTGTGTGTCTGTGTCTGTGTGCGCATGTGCGTACTCATGAGCACACACTGCATTTGAGTGAAAAATTAACAAAACTAACATTTCATGACATTAAATTGTGTCAACCCCTTTGTTTGATTTGGAGCAGTGACAACTATCACTCCACAATAGCACACAGCCCGTGATAAGAAGGGGCTGATATGATTCGGTTGAGTCAGTCTGTTTGTTTGACGGTCGGTTGGTAATCAATGTGTCACAATTCATTACTTCCACTTGATGATCATCTTTCGGATTCAGACGGCACAGACCACAGATTAATTTGATTGGCATTTGCACAGGCCCAGGAATCAACACGCTGTGTGTTGTCGGGTTTATTGTTGTCATACACTGCTGAGTACTGCGAACTGTTCTTTATTTAGCTCAGAGCACTTGACCACGATCTTGCCTAACCTAGATGTACTAGTACTCTACATACATGTACATGCATACAAGCTGTCATGCAAGAGTATGCATATTTAGTAGTCATTGTTAGTACATTTAGCTAGCAAGCCTACCCCTCAAAAGTAGAACATGTCAATTTATTGTAGAGGGAGGTGGAGCAGAGTATAATTGTGTATGCTTGTTAGCAATCCAGTGTACTGTTACACAAAAGTGTTCATGTCTTGTACAAGTGCAGTAATACATTGCCTTCTGTGAAATATATGTAGGTCATGCACTACCTGACAAGAAAATGTGATATTTCAATTTTTCAACAACAACAAAAAAATGTAATGGTCTCAATTTGCCCCACTTTCCCCTAATACATGTATAGTGAAATTTTGTTGCAATGACACATCAATTCAAATATTGAATTTAACCTTGGAAGCCCAGGATTCAAGGAAAAATGGATTTAGAGTATACAGTATACATGTACGTGGCATTCTCTCTAATTTGACCAACAATTGATCATACATGGGTACATGTGTAACTCATCGGTTGTTATGCGGGCAAGTCTAAAGCAGGCAGCACAATACTAGTCTATAAACGTACACCCTCATCTACAATGTATTCATCATTTCAATATTTCTTGGTATAAACTTGTGCAAATGAATAAGCCTCCATTCTTCCGTGATACGGAAAACGGAGAAATATCTAGAAAAGTGTAACACGGAAAATGGAAAATCATGAAATGATGAAGTAATAACCTTAAAATTGGTAGTAAATTACAAAATAAACAAACATTAAAAAGCCTAAAATCATTCTTCAACTAAATAATACCATTACCAAACATTAGATTAACTTTAATGACCCTGGCAAACCCCTCTGCACGCCCCTCTGCTGGCTGTCTTTCTCACTACCATAACTTTCGGCCTTGTTCACGAGCTTTTGGAGGCTAACTGTACCGTACCGTACCGTGCCAACCCAATGCGTACCGTGCCAGAGTGGTTCATTTGCTACTTCCGAGGTACCAATTTGGTACACTTTACTCTTTAATCTGAGGGAATCACACGTTATTAAAAGTATTGCGGAATGCGTTCAGGTGCTTAACGCGGTATGGTACGGTTTGCCTTGGCACGCTCTAGACCACATCGGGAGGTGGTCCTCCCTGGCACGCTTCTGGAGCGGTACGGTACGGTACAGTTCGCTTTAGGGGTGTTCAGGGGTACGGTTCGCTTTAGGAGAGCGCTTGAACAGGCCCTATGACTGTTCTATTTCACCGAGAAGAGTGTTGTGTACACATTTGAAGATAAAAAGTATATCCTTTCTAACATTGTCATTTAAATAATGTAGGCAGGGCCCCACACTGCTTGCCCGTTGGGCAAGTGAAATTATCACTTTCAGATTTTTACTTGCCCGAATGAAAGATTTACTTGCCCGATAAACAATAAATGAAGTTGAGTCAGAAAATTAAATACAATGAACAAAATAATATTGAAATAGACCTGGACACAACATTTTAGACATATTTTGTTGTTTATGGACATATTTTGCTCATTTCATGATCAAAATTTTACTTGCCCAATCGGGCAGGTAAAGTTTAACATTTTGAGTTTTTACTTGCCCCACATGATATTTCACTTTACCCCTAGCAAGCGGGCAAGTGCTAGTGTCTATTCTGAAGTTACATACCTTAAATTTTGTGAAGTTATTATTTGGGAACACGTCAATACCCACAAAGAAAACATAGATCTAATGTAGGCCTACATCTTTTTACCACTTCACTGAAAATTGAAATGTACATGTATGAAATCCCAAATTTGTAGGAAATTATCCAATGTAACCCTACCTAGTTTTATGAGTTATTTTGTGAGGAATTTTAAAGGCAGAGCATCTCTTTTGCATGCCTTAAAATCAATGTTGTGTAAATACAACGGCATTTAGAAGAAAATGCCATCTGGGAGCCTTTAGCAAAATATAGGAGCTGGAAACTCAGATTTAGTGGAATTATTTATAGTGACCGTTAGACTCTGATTTGAATTTTTTCTCACGAGAAAAAAAAATCCGACCATAGAATGCACACTAAACGGCTATTGTTTTTCTTTCGCATTTCTCAAATTCTAGGTAATTACTGACCCCCAGATTTCACACACACATGCCCTTCATCAATAGCCTAAGGGCATGGGTTATCTTTTCCTGGTATGTGGGGATGTTTGCAAATGAGATCCACTGCCTTTAATCTAGTACATAAAAGTCTAAAAACAAATTGAACTGCTGTCATAAGTTTTATGCTTTTATCAATTATTGTAAAACTAGTGTTTATGTTGCAAAATTGTGCCAGGGACAGTATAAGAGCCATAGTACAGTAACAGCAGATTGTTTAGGTGGCCTTCCAGGCTTTGTCTGGTTTATAAAATGGAAATACTGCTGACATGCAACATGTGCCTATAAAGTCATCTCACAAACCATTTAAGGTCTGAATCTTAGACTATCATACATAGCACCAACAACTGCAAGTACTGCAGCGCTGAACTACATGTACTGCATAAATGACACAGTACACACAGTATTGCCTCCCTTGTAGCTCACCAGGATGTAAACATGGCAAGAACTACACACTATCATGCTAACTGTAGAGCACTGACCCCATAAGGTCACATAGTCAGACATCTGGGTCAGCTCACAATAAATACATGTAAATGCATTATGCAAACGGTGTTGCTAGCACACTGGGAAGTGATAGAGGTTTGATAGGCAGTTGACAGCCAAGTGTTATTGTGGTGTCTGTATGTTTACATTTTCAAGGACGCATTCTTGTTTCCAAGGATATCTTTAAAGATCCACTGTCAAACAGAAAAGTATCTTCTTTAGAGTAGGTGGTAGAAATGGGAGCACCATGTTTCAAACAATGTAACTTGAACTTGTTTATGGGAATAAATACAACATTCCTTTTCCTCTCGCAGATTTTCACCATGGGACTGAAACAAGGAACATCCTTAAATGACTTTATGCCTGAATTTAAACTACTTTATATTATCCTCTCTGTGGCTAATTTCCCATTGACAATGGACCTTTTAGCAAATTAACTTTGCTACATTCTACACATCACATGAACTGAAATATGTTCCCAAAAATGTGTTAATACAATTTAGCATTCAGGTCATTCAAAAGGTACAACTGTCATTTCAGGAAAATTAATGCTAAATTTGAATTATTACTGGTATGTGACCTGTAATCACAAACAACATTATGGAGGCACAATTGTAAATGACATTTGTGATTTTTATATAATAAATAAATTTTGTATTTATTAATTTATAATTTATTAAATAAATTGCATATTCTTAAACGTTCCTATTCCAATATTAAAAATAATGTCATATTTAAATAGCGAACACACCTGTATATAAAGTAATGACAGTTTCAAATACGACACTTTGTCAGTATTATAATTTACACTTTTAAGGGTTCATGCATTCATGAAAAAACAAGAAATATTCATACCGAATCCCTGCCCTGCCATTATTCAGATTTCCAAATAATGTTTTTAATAAACACGGCACTGACTCCAGCTGTGAATATTTCCCAACAGGTACCATCAAGAATTAATATGATAGAATACATTCATGAAGAAACAAATTAAATTATTGTGTGCAAAACTGCAAATATCACGCAAAACCATGGTTTCATCTCCTCCACCTGAAAAGATAAGCTTTTGCCCAGAAATCAAGAAATATCACAACAATACTTTGATTAATCCTCTTAAAAGATAATGCTGCTGGGGGTTACAGGGTGCAGATGAGTCAAGCCGTATCCTTTCCAGTGGAAATAATAAAACGTTCGCTCGCATATGGGGATGGAGAAACGTCCACTAGTTGAACGCTACCTCCGCATTTGCGCACCGAGTCGATTTCTCCTCCTTTGCATGCTAATGGACAAGACCCGAGGCAAGGGACCGCAGACCTGCTTAATTGCATTGATCCTGAAGTTCACGGAAGAGAGGCACGAACGATCGAGCACCTTGCTTCTTGCATTGTTTAATTCAAATAGCTACTGATTACTGCTGTTTCGTGCAACAAACGTGGCCTGTGAATTTTTTTTCTGTCTTTTTTTTGGGGGGGCGGGGGTCCCGTACAAGCCTACATTTACATGTACATGATCACAAACAATGATTCACAAAGAGATTCACTTCATGGGCTGATATCGCAATTTTTAACAAATCCTATATAAATGTTTTTACAGCCACATAGGTTTTCTTTTCTTTTTACCTTTCCTAAAATATTTTTGGTAAATATAACATATTGGTCACTTTTATAATACTCTGCATGTAAACAGCTTCTGCACAGTGTTTAGTGTTTAAAAAAAATGCAATACATACATGCACATTCTTAAAAAATTAACATGTGCGACAAACGTTTTATTGGAAAGGCACACACTGCATTTCATATGTGTAATATCAGTTTTGATAATGGTGATTATATGGAATGAATGGAGTGATTGCGTTCTTTTCAAATCAGGAAGAGTAACCTAGTTATTTTTTGTCATACACATATTACATGTAGGCAATCAGAGGTTTTCACATTCAAGCAACGTTTATTTTGCATTTTATCGTTATCATCATTAGCAGTAGAAGTATTACTTTCATTATCATTATTATTATCATTATTATTATTATTATTATTATTATTATTACTTATTAATTATTATTTATTATTATTTATTATTATTATTACTACTATTATTATTATTATTATTATTATTATTATTATTATTATTATTATTATTATTATTATTATTATCACTATTATGTATTTATAAATGCTCTTCTTAGTACAACTACAAACAGTGTTTACAAAATATCACACAATTCTCACTTGGGGAAAAGATATGTTTTCAACAATTTCTTGAAATGATTCAAGGAATTAGCAGACTTAAAGCGCAAGTTTAGTTTTGGTGATTATTTTCTTTATTTATTGGAAGCTTTACGGCATAAAAGGTCATATGACACCAATACAAGATTGAATGTCTTTATTTTTTTAAATTAATTAATGAAAAGTCTCGGGGGGGGGGGACCCGAATTGTTTTACTATATTTTACATTATAGCATCCAAGTGTTAATAAGGTGTAAGGTTATCTGAATTATACCTCATCAGAAAGATCAGAAAAAAAAACCGAAAGACATTCAGAATCTGTTATTGGTGTGATATGACCTTTGGGCATACAGCTTTCAAATTAAAAAAAAATCGTCAAAACTAAAATTGTGCTTTAATGAAGGTACATGTACTAACAGAGTTACCACAACTCTGGTCTAATTTTATATGATACCAAGCATATACACTATATGTATGTTTTGTGACAACCACACTCAATATTGTAATAATACTCATCTTCAAAGCAAACACACTATACCTTTGTGAAGGACATGACTGAGATGTTGGACACTTGAATGTACTTTGAGTAGGGTTGACAAAAATCTGTAAGTCTAAGGATCAATGATGAAATCTCATGTCCTTCTACGATATGTCCAGTGCCTCCTTCACAAATATAAATAAAATGATTCAAAAATGATGTGGGTCTAGTTATTATGAAAGTTATCACCCCTGATAATCAGCTCATAGGAAAAATGTACATACACATAGGGCAAACTAAAAAAAATATGAATAAAAACAAACACCTACAAATCCAAAAACAAAACAAAATAAAAGTCCAAAACAAAATGAACCCTGCACACTTTCAAGAAAAATATTCAGCTGAATCTTGCATGGGTTTTACTTTGAAACCAAATTACTAGTATTGTAATTCATACTGTAACTCAAGAACTAGGAAACACCGATGAAATTTACATGAAAGAATGTACACCTGTACATATTTGACCCAGAATTACAAGAGCTACATGTACATGTAGGGCAGGTATTTACATACAAACTGTGTATTAAATCGGGTTGCTGTTTCCTGTCTGTACAACAAAATTGGGGCTGTGAATGTTAGATACAAAATGTAAACAAGCCAGAAAGTGCATTTGGCGGTCAGTTCTGCAGGGAATTAAAGATACTAAATATTTAACATTGTGGAAGCACCATCTAAAAAAATTGTGAAAATTTGACATCTGACCTACATAAAAGAGTTTAAACTGAAAAAAAAACCACCCTACAACACAACAATTTAAAACAGTTACTTTATGATGTCACTATAAAAATATACACAGAGGAATATCAGCATACAGTAAAGTCTATGATACAGTTACTGTATCTATCCCGGAAAACTGGAATGGTTGGTCATTGAATTTCACTTGTTTTAAATAGGCCTACTTAATTATTTTTTTGAAGTACATTTTTTCAGGGCTATATTTTAAGACCTTATCTGAGACACATAGCATGAAGAATCATGTGCACATGTATAGCTCAGATTTTTTTACTTTAAATAATGTCAAATTTTGCCTTAATTATGTGTTAAGAAGAACAGAGTAATTTATAATGGAAAAATGTGCAATCAGTTTTCCTAAAGATTTATAGTCAGTGCAATTTTAGATACCAGCAATTCAAAACTCTTTGTGGTTTCTTGAACACCAGTGTAAACAAATATTCACACACCTGAATACACACTACCATCAGTCAACACAAAAAAATGGACAAACGTTAATACAATTTTGCAATTGACAAAATATAATAGAACGGTAAATCTTTGTGAGCGGAGTGTAAAAATCTAACAGCATGAATAATACAATGTAGCAATGCATGACAATGGAGCCTTTCACGGATCTCTACTTCGTATGGATACAAAGTCGCTAATTTTGCAGGCCATTCAACAGCATCTCTCTGTCTTTGTATTTATTTATTGTCTTGAGTCTGGCCATTTCTATCACCAATCAGAGCCCAGATGAATGATTGAACACGATTTGAGAGAGAGAGGTGCACTTGGGGGGATACTGGTAAATTATTGATAGACCTGCAAAGCACACATGCATGACAGCCCTTCCAATGCATAGATATCTGCATGCTGGACTGCTTACTTATTGCCCGTCCGAGGCCACGGCAAGAGAGAGGTTGGTTACTCCTGCTGACGAGATGTTGTGGTTTGACTGTGAACAGCAGTGAACTAGCATCTCCATCTTAAAGGCAGGGCGTCTTTTTTGCATGCCTAAAAGTTAACATTGTGATGCCTAAAAATTAACATAAGGCCTACTATAAATACACTGGTATGTAGGCCTACATACAGAAAATAACATCTAAGAATCTTTAGCAAAGTATACGAGATAAAAACAAGTTTTGGTGGAATGGTGGAATTATAGTGAGCATAGGACTTTGAATTGAATTATTCTCTTGATAGAATTATTGTCTTGTAGAGACAAGAATTCCTGGCATAGAATTAAATGGGCATTGGTTTTTTTGCACATTTTTAAAATTGCAGGTAATTATTGATACTCCAATTTCACAGACTTGTTCTTCATCAATAGTGTAGGGGCATGAGTGATGTTTTGCTTTGCTGCAGGAGGGGTGCACATGAGATCTCCTGCCTTTAACTGTATGTATGCACACATGTACTCAACAGTAAGTTTGTAATCAGAATTAGAGGAATTACATTGTAATTGCTTTCACATCCAAGATTAACTCCTGTGTTGCTATTTTAATCATCATTGCTATAATAACTGTAATTAATGCACACACTAAAAGACCACATAAATCAACAACAACAAAAATGCACTGCAGAAAAATGTTGATTTAGAGCATATTTTTTTTCAAGGGAAATATTGCTGACAAAAAGGTGACAGTTTTCCAGTCTTCCAGATTTACCTATAGTTGATCACAGGTTATCATTTCATCTACATGTAGATTTTGATGTTTATGGTCAATTGTTTGTCAATGTTTTTTGTTTTGTTTATTTATTTTCATTATTGGACTGTAATCTACAGAACTGAAGTAAATCTCGTCATATTTTCTGCCATATTATAAACCAAAATTAAAAATTGAATCAATATTGCTTCCAGTTCCAGGGATTTTCTTAATCAACTTTTGATTTGATTTGATTTATTAATTTTGCATGGCAATGTACATGCAATACAAAATTCAAATACAATACAAACAATAATTGTACGATTACAGCAAATACACGACAGGAGTAATAATTTTACTGCACGCGAGGAAATTTAGGTGTCCAAATGATGACCATGTCTTATGCCAAATGAGGATAATAATTTAATTTTTGTGTAATTACATCTAAAAGCTCTCAAACTTGCAACCATTGAACATGCCATTGTGGGTACAATTTGAGATGTTTTGACTAGCATAAAATACAGTACCACCTTAGTATGCAGGTGACACTCCTCTCTCCCCCCCCCCCCAAAAAAAAAGGAGTATTATTGACAGTTTGTGATTTTGTTGCACAATCACACCTTCAGGAGGGTGAATTACACTTTTGTGCATACTTTACAGGTCTTCTCATTGCTCAAGATGTAAGCCATTCTATCAAAGTTTGAACGACCTCCTCCACATTTCCCTTGTGGGATATCTAAACCCAGAACTTTCTGATCCACAGTACACTTTCTAACCACAAAACCCATGGGAATTTACGTATACGAACTTCATGGGTTGAAACATTTACCAACTATACACTAGCTGGAGTGGATCTCCCATCTGGAAAGATTTTGTCTTTAATTTGTTTACTTCAGGAGAATCAAGCATGAACATACCAGTATTTCATTTCTCTTGAGCCTCTTTAGGAATAAATCCCATAGAAAGCTACACAACAAATTTCCCTGCAACAAGGGATATTGATAATAATTCTTTTAGAATGAGTCAATGTTTGATGACACAGAAACCTTGCATAGTTAAATTAATTTTAGAATAGTTTCAGCCTAAGTTGAAGACTACCCCAAATCATGCTATATTGATTGCCAACGTTAGCAGAACAACAATCACCCATTGATAAGCTTAAAGCACAAGTTTAGTTTTGGTGTAGTTTTGTTATTTGAAAGCTTTGTGCCCAAAGGTCATATCACACCAATATCAGATTCTGAATGTCTTTCATTTTTTAAAAATTAATTACTGAAAAATCTTGGGGGGGGGGACCCCAGAGATTTTCGACTACATTTTACAGTATAGCATCCAAAGCATTAAAGGCAGTGGATCTCATCTGCAAACATCCCCACAGACCAGGAAAAGATAACCCATGCCCTTAGTCTATTGATGAAGGGCATGTCTGAAATCTGGGGGTCAGTAATTGCCTAGAATTTGAAAAATGCAAAAGAAAAACAATAGCCGTTTAGTGTACGTTCTATGGTAGGAATTTTTCTCTCGCGAGAAAAAAATTCAATTCAGAGTCTAACGGTCACTATAATTCCACTAAAAGTGAGTTTCTAGCTCCTATATTTTGCTAAAGGTTCCCAGATGGCATTTTCTTCTAAATGCCATGGTATTTACACAATGTTAATTTTTAGGCATGCAAAAGAGATCCCCTGCCTTTAATAAGGTGTTGAGGTAATCTGAATTACACGTCAGCAGAAAAATCAGATTCTGATCTTTCTTTAACTTTTCACACAAAAATATAAGCCTATGCACAATACGAACAATGTTGAAATGATATACTGTACAGTACATGGTACTAGGTTTACTTTAGGGAAAGGGAGTATTGCTTTGTGTTGTGAAATAAAAAAATAAACACAATACACAAATTATTTAAATAACAAATTTTGTGTGTGTCTCCTTTTTTTTCATTTAATTGAAGGAATGCATGTGCTAGAATTTTCTTCTCTTAAATTTGACATGTGTCACAGTAAGAACCTGGTATGCACACCTCATATCGATACAGCGGGGCTCATCTCAAGAACTCTCCACTGTTTACTGAGATTCATCCCACTTCCATGCATTGCGGCAGAGAGGAAATGAGGCCCTTTTGACTGCTAGTCTCCTTCCAAGTCAAAGTATGTACGGCATTACTAGACAACCTAAAGATGGCACACAAATGCAGGGTTCTGTATTGTCTTTCTTACACGTATGATATCCAATGTATATGAACTATAATAAGTTAATCACCATGTAATACAGAATTTAACAACAAACATGCCTATGCCACATAGCAAAGATTAATGTGGCTACAAACCAACATTGGTGATGTACTGTACATACAGTTGTTTATGATGGTAAAAATATTATGTTATAATTTCAATCAAAATAATCAAAGTATAAAAAACAGTAAGATTTGAAGGGGTGGTGGGCTTTCTCACTGTTCCTTCCTTTTTAGTAACTGACAGGATTTCTTTTCAACAAAACACATACAGAGACTACACTATACATACATGTACATGTATACCTCAACTAGAATGTCACAAGGTTGTACAAGTGGTTAAACAGCTTTCTACATAGGTACACACAGAGCATACAAGAAGGCCAATTAAACTCTCTCACTAAATATTTTCTTTCACTGTGATTGCAAAAACATTCTTTATCTGAAACCGCAGCAGGAAACAATAGTCTGAGCAACCAGGGCTCCCATCCTGAATGACCCTACAATGGAGGCACGGCCGTAATTAGAATTTTCATAAGGCGAGTGTGGAGCAGCAGTGCCTGTACCTGCTCTGAATGCGAAGAGGAAGATGCGATAAGTGTGAAGCAAAGGTAAAGACAACAGGACAAAGGATGCGTTCACATTTACGTCTGTTGAAAAATTACTTAATATCAATAGCTGGGGGACAGTACTGGTATGATGTGTTCACACTGTTAAACCCATCACTTTAGAAAATTTGTTCAGGGTATTTCCCCAACATGATGGAATCATTTGGGTAGTTGTTGGCAGCAGGCTTTGAAACAGAGATGGAAGTGCATTAACAGTTTTATCATCATCATCACTGCCATCATCATCTTCTTCATCATCACTATCACCAGTTCACCACCACCATCATTACTATCATCGTCCACACCAACATTCACCATCATCATCAACTCCATCGATTATCACCAACATCCTCCTCCTCCTCCTCATCATCATCATCATTATCATCTTCATCATCATCATCATCACCATCATCACCACCAATTATCACCAACATACTCCTCCTGCTCCTCCCCCTCCTCCTCATTATTTTCATCATCAACATCATCATTACCATCATCACCATCACCACCAATTATCACCAACATCCTCCTCGTACCCCTCCTCCACCTCCTCCTCCTCATCATCATCATCATTTCTTTATTAATTTAGCATTTCATCATCTCCATCAATGTGTTACAAACTAAGGTTATTATTATTATTATTTATTTGGCATCAAAATCACATGTGTACAATATAAATAGCAATTCTATAAACATGTATGTAAAAATAGGGTGTTCTTGTGCACTCCTCCAAGATGCCATGGAAAAGCAATTCTAGTTTTTATTACAAAATTGTCAAAATTGTTCAGATTAAAACCATGACCTTAATAAATAATAATAATAAAAAAACAAGACGAGACTGGTACAAACAAATATGCACAGAATTCTCTACAAATCCAAGACAATTTCAATGTAAACTTTCATGCATAGTTGGAATGAAAACAAACTGTTCACTTACTTACAGGATTAGCAGAAAATGTATCTTTGTTTTATAATTGTTTCCCAAACTTCTGCTAGCTTCTACATAGTTCCTACAACTGCAACACCATAAATGTACACATTATGTCAGATTTACAAGTACATCACGATCAATTATAGTAAAACCTTAAAACACCAACACAAGCAAACAAACAAATAAACAAAAACAACATGTGTTGGTTTTCCAGATATACATGTACTAACTGTTACAACATGTCTACTGTTGTCTGTACA
>JZLH01S0252614.1:0-15166 GCA_001188425.1 Eucidaris tribuloides
GAGATTCCACCCTTTAGTTGTTTACAAGATATTTCGAGATCAAAACAAGCAATTTGAACAGAACAATCAGCATTTGAAAGCTAAGACCTTGTCCTCGATGTTGACGTAAACATGTGTCACAACAGTATGTTCTAACTGTCAAAGAGGGCGTTTTTCACTTGTATAATTATTTTAGACGTGCTGCAACTGCAGCATGTCTCAAAAATTGTGCAAGTAAAAGTTTAATGGTTTTGTAGTTTTGTTTTCTTGCATTACGTTTAAAGAATTTTTCAATTTGCCAATTTTTTGGAGGGGGCAAAAGTAAAAAAAGGTCAAAATTTTCGGCGACAAATGAAAATGAGCCCCCTGAACAAACACGTCTAATGATATGATAATAATCTTGCTAAAATATATAGTATACTTTTGAAATATTTCTGAAGGTAAAAATGCATTTTTTTTTTCTTACCCTGGGATGGGGAATCCTGCTCCCAGACCCTCCCAAACATTGTCAAATTAGCCAAAATTACGAAATATTTGGATTAATTTGTCTCTAAAGGGGGCCCAAAACGTAAATTTTAAAGGTGAAAATGCATTTCTATTCTCAACCCGGGAGAAGCAAACCGCAGCGAAAAATGTAAATTTTAAAGAGGAAACCATGGAGCGTTTCATGAAGAGTTTTCAGCCAATCAGATGCAAGGATTTTAGTAGCTTATAATCAGGGTTATAGCTACGGCGGTCGGCGCCGGTCGGTAGTAGCCGGCACAAACTGAAGCCGACCACCACTGAGCTGAATTTATTAGTCCTCCGACCGGCTCAGAAATGCTTTAAAATGACTGTAAAATGTTTTAAATCTCTACATAAATCGTGTATTTTGAGCTTTAAACATCATTACATTTATGTAAGATGTATTTTGTAAATAAATGCTTCCAAATGCTTTTTTCTATGTGGAAACCCAGGAGTGCTACGCTCGCTTTGCTCGCTCCGCTTGCATAACTTCTTCCTACAGCCGGCACAGAATTCTTTCTAGCTATAACCCTGCTTATAATTGTCGGTGAAAATCACCTACAAAACTTTTCATGAAACGCTCCCCATGCAGATCCTCCCCAAAGCTATAATTTTTCGATAATTAGCCAGAATAATGAATTGAAAGTGGATGAAATTTTTGGATTAATTTGTCACTGAACTGAGCTAAAAAAATAGATTTGTTAATGTGAATATGCATTTTTTTTCTAACCAAGGCAGGGGAAACCCCCACCCAGACCCACCCCAAAGCTATCGTAATTACGATTTAATGACAATAAAGACAGAATGCATAAATGTGTCAAGGGCCAAAAAAAATCTTGCTAAAGTATATACCCCGTATTTTCAACATGCTTAGAAAAACGTATTTTCCATGTTTTGTTTTGTTTTTCTTCAAAAAGTCCCTACACCCTCGCATATTTTCGGAATAACTCCTTCAATGTTCTGTTCTAGAACAACGCCTGAGAGACCTACCACTTGTGTATAGGCATATTACGCGCTCCGAACTTGCGACACATGTAATTAGAAATGACTAATTCGCCACGACCAATAGAAGCTGATTAGTAAATTCTAGACGAAAGAAAAAAAATAATTAAAACAAATGAATAATAATGAAAAAAATTACCAGACTACCGACCCATGTGTTGGTCACATTAACGGCAAAAAAAACATAGTTTTTTTAGAGGGGTATGTTTCTTCGCTTAGTTCGAATCCATTCATGTCTGCCCGTGCCCCCCACCCCTAGTTTGCAAAACTCCCCACCCCCCCTTCATGGTCGCAGTCCGCAGTCGCCAAAATGAAGGAAAGAGGAGAGAAAAGGAAGAATATGATAGGGGCAGCTCCCTCCAAGACCCTCTAGCAATTATTATCACAACCCACGCCGTTCTAGGGGGGGGGGGGCTGTGGGGCGGTGAGGCTGAGTCCACCTCCCCCCCCCCCAAAAAAAAGATGCTCAACCGCCCTACCAAAAAAAAATTACGTTAAAAATATTAATGAATAACTGAAGTAACAAAACAAACACTTGAATATGATAGAAATAACCAGCTCAGAGGACACGTAGTTTTTTATGCGTTTTTTCAACACAGGTTCCCCCCCCGCCTCGGTGAAGCCCCCGGGTCGCTCGTCCCTCGACGGACCTGTACTTTTTCGCATTAGGCGGCTGCTTCCTGTACTTCTTTTTAAAACCTGAGCTACAATCTTATATCTAATAAATATACGTTAAAATATGTATTTATCCATGCCTAAGAAACCGTCTTTATCGATGCTTCGAAAATTTTAATTGATTCACTGGAGATTATTTCCCGCCGTGGGAAGGGGTATCCCCTCCCACACCTTCCCCTCTCGGTTGATTGTTCCCCTCGCAAGAACACAATTAGCAGTTTTTCACAAATGTCTGTACAATCTTGTTTGAAAAACGCAGACTACAATCCCTAACAATCTTATATTATATATAAACTTTAAAATATGTATTACCATGTCTAGAACGCTTTTTTGCTAAACGTTCCTTACCTGGGGAGAGATCATCCCGCCCTTCCACACACGTTCCCGCCTCGGTTGATTCGCCGTCCCTTGCAAGTATGGCTACCAATCCCTAATCTTGCTAAAATATTACCAGTGAAACAATATGATTTATTACCCTAGAATCCTCGTTTCTATGCGTATTATTTTCAAAAGTCCTGCCGTGGGGGGGGTGATTCCCCCCTCCCACACCCTCTCTCGCAGAATGACTAACTTAATTACCAGTTTCAAATACTCGCTGTATATCTTTTTTAAAAACCTGTCTACAATCGCTAATAATCTTATTATAAAGTATACCTGAAATATGTATATTACACATGCATAGAATCACGTCTTTTCTGTGCGTATTTTCAAAAATTTCCTGTCGTGGGAGGGGGTATACAACTCCCACGGCCCACGGCCCACGGCCCACCCTCCCTATTCAAAATGGTCTAGTGATCATTATGTTTTAAAATTACCTGCTACCAATTCATAGTGCAAGTGCCACTAATTTGGAAAATGAAGCAGTTTTATAATTATTATTGACTGTCCATTTTACGAAAAAATTGTGTTATCAGAGTGTCAAAATAGGCTCCTTAAACCGCTATAGAACTCATAAGCTTCAGGGGCCCTAAGGCGGGCCCCTGGACCCCACCCCAAATAAGCAATATTCCCAGGTGCCTGCATAATTATGTGATGTCCCCCCCCCCCACATTTGAAAATGGATTTGCGCCCTTGCAACCACATACTTCAGGACTGTCCACTGTACCAAGAAGAACGATGCAAATTCTGGCCCCAAGCCACCCCAGCCCACGATAAGCTTTTTGGTGATGTTGCGCAGCTTGAGGCATACAGTTCGTCCAGGAGTGTGGTTTTTGTATGTAATGTATATGTGTTGTATCAGTTGATACCCTTTTAGATTTTACTGTTAGTATTATTTAGTCCATAGTCATATGAGCGAACGAAAGAAGAAGAAGCCCTGTCGCGGCGTTTGTGTCCATGGAGTTATATAGGCCTACTCTTTCTAAGATATTAATTTTCTTCTTTGTAAACAAGAAAGAAGAGTAGACACAGTAAAGCCACGGATGTCTGATGAGTCAATAGGACACATGTCGAGGATCCATGAGGGAATTTGCTTCAACATTGTGTTAATGCAGGCGTCACACTGTCCTGAATTTGAGCAAAGATGGACACACGATAAAGGAAATGATCAAATTTTTGTATACTGCATAATCTCCACTCCTTCACATCCTTTGCTATACATGTAACTATGTATGCCTGCCTATACAATAGCATCACATTCTCACACAATACTCCCTCTGAGAGCATGTGAATCATAATAGTCGGAAAGAAACATTTGCATAAAACATATGATGTTGTTGTATAGGCAGATGAACGTGAAGGAATGGAGATTGTGCAGTATTTCACCAGAACAAGAACCATGATGACGGCCCATGAACATGAACATGAACAAAAGATGATCTGGAGGTGTTTTTTTTCAGAGGTAGGACTTATAGGATCGTGCAAAAATATCTTTTAAAAATGTATTAAAGGTTCTGCATACTTTCACGAAATAATTAGGCATCAACAGAAGTCCACATGCATTCGGGTTGCAAGGGCCTTTTAAATAATTTTCGAACTTTGATATCTGAGCTACATAATGGTATTTAAATGGACAAATAAATACCGTAGAACACAAAACTTTAGACACTTATATTGTCACTAACAAAGTGTGTAGAGATGAATGCCGGGCCTTGTCGGCAGGTGAATTAATGTCCTGTGGACAAAAAATATGTAACAGAGCAGTCCATGGGGAAACATTGGAAAGCTCGCTCATTGATTTTCACATTTTAAAAGCATTTAACGATCGTTTTGAACTGCAATCTTTTCAGGTCTTCATTTTAGACCTTATCAGAGACACAAGTACCATGTGAGATCATGTAGCTCAGATGTTTTTACGATATAAGCAAGCAACGGCATGTTAGGTATGAAATATATGTTTTTTATGTTTTGTGACCACAGGAGAAGACTTGTGTGTGGAATCCAGGGAGCTCTTTCCAAAAATGTAACATCATATTTAAACAATTATGATATATAAAACATTGGTATGAAACCAGTCTAACGACATTTTGTATGATAATTTAATTTTTTGTGAGCATTTTTCTTTGTGGTTGATGCTTTGGTTTGTAAGTAATATGTATCTGGTATGTGTGATTATCAAGTGATTGGATGAGAAGCCGGCGCAGTTGTATGTTATAAAAAAAAAGTGATGCTGTATGAATATTGAAAATCATCATATTACTCATTGCTGATGTCCTTGTTTGCGTAAGTATCCGTTGATAATGTTGGACAAAATTGTTATGTTAGTTGAGTTTATTTCATGATTAATTTATTCAAAGATGGTGTTCATGATTTGCAAATCAATCTGTTTTTGCTAAGATTTCATCCAATTAAAAAAACGTACATAAAAATGCGGTGTTCAAAATTTGGGATTCATGCGTTTTAAAGTTTAAATATTTTATGATATATCATATCAAACTGGGTCGTTGCTCAAGTTATATTTTGTAAAGGTAGACTATCTTTTTGACACTGGGTGTAGCACCAATTTTGAATTTGGTAAGGTCCAGCCGTAACACAGATTACTGGACAATAATTGTCCAACTGCACTGGTGTGAGTTTTTGACATTGTAAGCTTTGATCAGCAGGTATTTTCACTCAATGATACACGAAACAGGTCTGCAGTCAGACTAGGTTGTAGCGAAGAAGAAAGTTTTTCATATCTTCATAAGACAGTGGTAAGGAGGATAAGGCTATAGATGCTGGCCTTCTCTCCACATCATTATATCCAATATACTGAAAAGTCTCATGATAGTAAATTTTAGGATGTTTGGAATAGTAAACCGCCTTAAGAATTCCGAGAGAATATTAAATTATAACTTGTAGAAATCTTGTCTGAAAAAAATGGGGCGTATCCTCCTTATCACTGTCTTATGAAGATAGGAAAAACTTTCTTCTTCACTGGGTGTATAGTCTTCTTTCTGAAACCGCTTCAGAGGAACATTAGTGTATGGCGCAGCTACTACTACAAAAGCGGGATTGTTGATGTGCTATATCTACATAACAAGGTTAAAGGAGAAAAGTAACGCATGTTGACAAAATTCAACCTCGGCAGTCTATAGTTATAGGTATCCATATGACCCAGTGATTTTGTTGATTGGTGTCAGCCTG
Source organism: Eucidaris tribuloides (assembly GCA_001188425.1). Taxonomy (NCBI): domain Eukaryota; kingdom Metazoa; phylum Echinodermata; class Echinoidea; order Cidaroida; family Cidaridae; genus Eucidaris; species Eucidaris tribuloides. The sequence continues at coordinate 5,725 of JZLH01S0252614.1, forward strand.
ATAATAAGGGCTGCAGCTAACATAATAATTGATTAGATATATCTATAGAACTAAGTCAGTTGAACACACACATAAAATATATACTTGTGTTGTTGTATATCGGAATCCCTCGGTGATTGTGCCGTCACCCTCAGGTGCTCCCGGGGGGGGGGAATCCATGTAGCCTATGTTGTAACCATGCATGCGTGTACACAAGTCATGACTGTCAAAAATAACCCGCAGAGACTCCAACTCTCCCGTTTTCGGCGGGAGATCTCCCGCTTTGAGTCCATTTTCACAAAATCTCCCGCCCTCCCGCTTGAGTTTGAATTTCTCCCGCCCTAGATGTGTTTCTCCTTTTTTCTCCCGCCCAACCACCTTTTTGAAAAGAAATGAATCTGAATCAGTGGATTTGACCCCATTTAGTGTTGTCATATGTTCAAAAATAAACCTAAGACAGCAACAGAGAGCTTCTAAAACCCTAAAAATGGCCTCCGGCCGCAAGGAATTTCATGCTTTCCGCCGGTGATGTGGGCTACGCGCACATTAAGTCAGAGTCTCCCGTTTGCTAGGGGGTCTCGGCGGGAGAATCTCCCGCTTAAGAGGTGTTTGGGGTTGGAGTGTGTGAACCCGTGAAAGCTAGGATTTCAACAAAGTTGTCAAAACGACCCTAAACGTAGATTTTACACGAAAAAGTACACAATGCACGTATTTTTTTCCCAGCGGGTATTATGCCTACCCTAATAGGCCTACCCAAAGCGCGGATCCCCCCCCCCCAATTCCCTAAAATTGGGCCAAAATTAGATTTTTATATGCTTAACGCATACCCACGTTTTGCATTAAAAACTACTCTTACAGGCCTATTCCGCGTTTTCGTGTTCACGCATGGTTACAATATTTGTACATGGTCCCCCCTGCCCCCTCCCCCCCCCCCCGGGCCCAGGTGCTAGCTCCTGGCGGTGCCGCGCCCGCTGTGTATACGGTACGGCCTGCAAGCCCGGCCATGCCTGCATTGCATGCCGTGCATATGCTGCATGCATGCAGCGCAGCTAGATGAGCGTACTAGCAGACTCGAGACTCAATCGTTGGGCATACGAGTTCAGTGGTTGGGCAGACGTCCGTGATCATGAAATCTAAACGACAAAAGAGAAACAAAAAATATCCTGTGACGAAAAATGACAGAAAAAGGTAAGTATGTCGATTTAATTCCATCGCTTTTCCCGTTGGTGCTGCTAATCTATATCGGTGAGACGGTGATTTAAAGTTGATCAAGATTTTGGGACGTATGTATACCGTAAGATAGGCTTTCGTAGCTGGAACATCGGCCGAAACTCCGGCTTACTGATGCAACACACACCGCTCTCTGCTCAGCCTTAGCGGGTCTCCATAAGTAGATCTACTTAACGGACTAGTAACGCGTTAGCTCTGGTCTGGGGAAGAGGCAGACACTAACAGATGCCATTTCTAACTAATACTTAACAAGGTAAAAGTAGAAAAATGGATAAAACAATCGTGTTGTAATGATCTCATTTTTTATGTTGAATGTTATGCCATAACATTATGGTATGATGACAGACTCTACTCCAGCAGCGTTCCAATGAACGAGTTCTGTGATTTGTACGCCATATTACATGTATATTTCGCGTCCATATTATTTTCGCGATTTTGCTTCAAGACGGGGAATTCGCGAGTATATTTTCACAATTTATTATATTTGCATTTACTTTGTAGTTTGTACAGAAATGTCAGGAAGTGAAAATTTTCACGTTCAGTAAGTCGTGAAAATTGTGAAAATAAAACTACCGTGAATTTATTCAGCATATACAGTATTGAATAAATTTACTGATTTCCTGAATAAACTGTGGAACATGAAAATCGGTCAATAAAACCACAGTCAGAAAGCCCAAATTCGCCGGCTCTGAACTGGAAACAGCTCTGCTACCCCTCCACTTTCTGTCTGAATGGTTTAAGCTGGCGAAAAGAAGTCTGAAGTGAGCCTAGCTGCTCTGAAACACCTCCGGAGGTGTTTCAATTCAGAGCCGGCAAAAAGGAGAAGCTGATAAGTGATAATGATATGCTTTACCTTCTGTGGAAAGGGTTTTACCTCTGCTACTCGTTGCGCAGTGATACATGCAGAGTTCACTAACATCCGTGCCGAAAAACAAAAGACAATCGTGCGTATATAACATACACTTCCTGTGCAGTATCGCGAGGCGAGTAGTGACTCCACCTTTCTGGTTGCTGTGAAAATGGTTTAAAGCGCAAGTTTAGTTTTGGTGTAGTTTTGTTATTTGAAAGGTCTATGCCCGAATAACAGATTCTGAATATCTTTTGTTAGCAGAAAGACCAAACTTTGATCTTTCTGTTGAGGTATAACTCAGATTACCTTAACACCTTATCAACGCTCAGGACGCTATACCGTAAAATGTAGTTGAAAATCTCATTTTTCATGAATTTAAAAAAAACGAAAGACATTCAGAATCTGCTATTGGTGTGATATGACCGTTGGGAATAAAGCTTTCAAATAACAAAATTATGCCGAAACTAAACTTGTGCTTTAAGACGACGAAAAGGCGTAGCTGCTATACCTGTTTTGTGCTATCTGAAAGGGGTTGATGGAGTATTTTAAGACCGCTCTGAACTGCCTCACCTACACCATTTTCTATCTGAATGGGGCTTAATTGAAGTGCATGATTGGGAACACTGCAAATTGTATGTTGGACATGATGAGTGCTATATCTGCATGCTACTGCAGTTTTTAATAATTGAGTGTAGACTAAACTAGTGTTAGAAGTTGGTACAAAATATATTTATCCTTTGACACTCTGTGAGCTGTGCTGACATTAAATGTGAGAAGGTACCTAAAAGGCATGCATACAGTTGTTAACCAGTAGTGCTACTGAAAATGGCTTGAAGAATGCAAACTGAACTCGGCAACAGAGCTGACAAAAGAAAAGATCAGAAATTTCAAATTTGCTTTTTAATCTGTCATCACCTACATAACAATGAAATTTGATAGGGTTGATGGATTTAAATCAAATAATTTAGAATATTAAATAGCTCATTTAGATCACAATTTATGTCACTGACGTTTTAAAGACACTATATAACACTGGAAGACCTGTTTAAAAAATTGTTGAACTTTGCTATCTGACATATCTGACAGTGTATGAATGGACAAATAAACACCCTAGAACACAAAAGTTTGCTGTCACTAGTAAAATATGTGTAGATACAAGTTGGCACATTAATTATTCTCAGCCGATAGGAAATTCTGCAACACAACAGTCTATGGGGGAAAACTGGAATGGTCTCTCAATGATTTTCACTTTTTCAAAGCACTTAATGAAATGATTGTTTTAAACTGCAATTTTTTCAGGGCTTAATTTTTAGACTGTATCAGAGACACTGGTAGCATGGGGAATCATGTACCTCAGATTTTTTAAACTGGATACATTGTTATACAATGCCTTTGAAAAACAAAAATCATTGATTTGATAAAAAAATAATTGGTCATGTGATTGATTACAAAAATCATGACTATGAAAATGGAGATTTGATTTTTTTTCTTCAATTTTTAATCAAAAAGTTGATAGTTTGACTGTTATAAATGAGGGATTAATACAAATTTATGTCTGGCATATGCTCCGGCGACAATTGCTGCGACAATTATTTCATGCATTAACCCCAACCTCAACCCTAACCCCCAAACCCTAACACTATTCTGAACAGGAAACCCAATAGCAACCCTAACCCTAACTCTCTTCCAAGATTGTCACCGGAGAACTGTTGCCAGAGCAAATGTTGAATCACTTAATGTACATCAAGTTAACCTGGTTTCCCACTTATGGGAGCAACATTTAGGCTGATTTGTTGTTTTTTGTAGTAAAGAGTGATTTAAGTCAAAAGAATCCAATTTAGATTTGTTAAAAAAAATATATGTATTTATCTAGTCATGTTTGAATGAAAAAATTACCAACCCTAATAGTATCAGGCTTTTATCTTCCTTTGTTCATGTGTTACTGCAGTTCAAAGGCTAAAGACAGGAAGTTGATATCCAGACTTCACGTTGTCGTGAAAGAGTTAGAGACATGTCGGCAAGATTCAAGCGTTCCGTCAGCTGAGAAGAACATGAAGATTCGGCAACTGCAGGACCAAATTGAAAAGGTATGATCAGTTATCGATGACTGCTGAAACACCGAGAGCACACTTTCTTTTGCAAAAACATCTTAGTACAATATGCACTTATAATGAATTGCGTGTTATTTCATATACACAAACTTGTCATGTGGATTGCATTCTACCTAGCATTTCAAGGAGTAAGAAATTTCATGGTTAAGCAGGTCTTTTCAGTTAGCTGACAGCACAAATATCAGTACTTGATTAAAATGGCAAATGTAAATAATTTACAACTGTAAATTGTTTGAGCCAAAGTACAAAATGCAAGGACTTTTGAAATTGTTATGACCAGTAATAGGTCATTATTATTTGCAATTTCGAGAGTAATATACACTAAATTTATTTATTCAACCAGTAATTTGGGATTGTTTGAATATGGTTAATATTTTTTTTTTTTTTTTTTAGGGGGGGGGGTTATTGTTTTGTTTTGTTTTCATCCTCGCCCCTGACCTTTATATTTCCCCCTGTAACCACATTTGTCTAATTTCCTTTCATGTAGCTCTTCCTTTTCTGTTTAACACATGTCTACTTTTCTGCTTTATCTTTGATGTACCATGTGGCAATAACAATTACTGTAGACTGCAATAAAAGTGCAGTGTTAAAATGAGATACACTGTATCGTGCAGTAGCACACAAACCTAATCAAGTTTATGTTTGTTTTCAATGCCTTCTTGTTTATCTTAATAGCTTGGGGGGCTGGATGCATACCAAACATGCTCATTGCTGGGAGAGCATCACCATGGCAACATCAACACATCAAAGTGGGTGTTGCAGAAACTGAAGGAGCATAATGTACGAGCTGAGAGGGTAAGGAATTTTAAAATGAGTTCCAGCCTGCTAAGAAAATGTTTTGATTTGAAAGAAGAAAAAATCCTATGATTAGGTCAATGAAACTGCAAGAAAAATTTTACATATAATTAAACCGTTGCCTCCGAGATTTTGAAAATCCCACAGAGTTAACACAGAGCATATCCTGTTCCTGTATGAATTTTGAAATTCCCAGTGTCCATTACGAAAGTGGCAAAATTAATTGACATTCACTGTGAATTACCCTCCGTTTGTTCTTTATGCAAAATATCACCACTTTTTTATTTCCTTGAATTCAAAAGGCTGAAAACACTTTGTACAGTAAATTATGTATCATACATAGGGTACAGCAATTATAGAAAATGTTTTTTTTTTGAGTTAATGAAAATTTAGTAACATTTTGTGTACAAAACAAATGGAGTGTTGCCTGTATAGAATAGTACAGTTGTGCCAATTTGTCAAAATCATTTATTCCCCTTCTAGGAATTCCCAGCTGTTGCAATATGGACATGGGGATAACTCAACAGAATGCTTTCACTGTAAATAAAATTTAAGTGGTTTAAGCATAAATGCTACTGCCAAATAAAGGAAGGGTATGGTATTGTCCCATTTAAATTAGATTTTAGTAACATTTATAGTCCGTTTTCTGATTTTTAACAAGTTTCTTTTCTCCATTCCAAGAGGCTTGAAAATTGTAATGATGTACAATTATGCCTAGAAGAAAACGTAACTCGTGTCAAAAATTACAACAAAATTTCTACATTCATAGTGATGCATTTGCAAATTGGTGTATATACAATCTGGTGTTTTTATCACTGTTTCTAAGGTAAATGACATGATTGGGGATAGTCCCCAACTTGGGCTGAAACTACTCTAGAATGAAGTAAACTATGCAAGGATTCTCCTGTGAAAATTTTGTAGTCAAACGTTGACTCATTCTAAAATAACTAATGTCAATATCCCTGGTGGCAGGCAACTCCTGCTATATGGCTCTCTATGGGTCCTATTTTTATCGTGCCCCGATAAAATTAAAATTCTAGTATGTTCATGCTTGATTCTCCTTAAGTAAACAAATTTAGAGACAAATCCTTCCAGCTGGGAGATCCACTCCAGCTGGTGTATAGTTGGTATATATTTCAACTCATCTGGTTCTTGAGGCATTTTCAAGTGTTCCCAATCATGTCAGTAGAAGTTCAAACAATAAAATTACAGATGTAAATAACAGAAAAGTAAACAGAAAAGCATGTCCAAAAAAGTTTTCTTCATCCTTTGTCAATTTTTTTCTTCAATGTGATGCAGGGATGTAAACTACAATTACTGGATGTTGGGGCTCTCAAGTTGAACTACACCAAGCAGGAGAAATGGTTGCATGCAGAGGCCATTGATCTGAACCCACAGTGTGATGGCATCATCAAGAGTGACTTCTTTGAATACAGGGTACGGTCAATTTGGAGTTCAGTGTTCTAAGTCAGGGACTTAGTTTTAAAAAAAAAATTGTTAAAGGGGATTGAAAGATATCTATCTGCATTCAGAAAATACAGAACAATTAAATAAAAAAATACTGTGAAAGATTGAGTAAATTTGGCTGGTGTGGGGTGTCTGCCCATATCAAATAGGTTTGATGATATTTGCTCCTTCATCAATTGCACTGATGACAACTGTATACAATAACCCTAACCTCAACCCTAATCCTAACTGTAACACAACCCATAGACCCTATTCTTAACTGAAAACCCAATGGTAACCCTACTTCTTGTCTTCTGAGATATTGTCACTGGGGCAACCGGTACGAAACCAAATGTCAGGTCACCATCAAATAAGGGGGCGATAAAGTATCATTGTTAAATTTATATTTGAATGACAATTTTAATGAAATTAACTACCAACACATTTTTTTATTTATTTTTATTTATTTGTTTATTTCACATTTTTTACATACAATATTTCACATAACATAACATTTATAACACAACATAACACAACATAACATATCATAACATAACATAATGTAAGGAGAAAATTACACTTGCATTTCATGAGTTCACATAACATTAAATTTGCAAAAAAGAACCCCCCAAAATTGTACCTGTACAGTATTTAAGCATAATATGTGATAAATGGTAAACAAGACGGGAAGATAAAAGGAAATATGAAGGGGGCCTAGTTAAAAGCAAGCTTGTATTGTTTAGGTTCCCCTAAAAAAAAACATAATGATAGTCTGGGTTTTAATGACAAATCCCCCCACCTGCATGATCACCATTAGAGCCCTTCCCCCCACCCCAACCTTTAACTCTTAACGTGCCGAAGTCGCAGATCTGCGACAAATAATATACATAAAGTCCATAAAGATTAAAATCCTCCGGCACGTTAAGAGTTAATGACCAGTGATCAATGCTTAATGGCTTAGATCAACTATGCTTGTTTTTCTAATATAGGTCGGCCAGTCTAACATCTACGACATCATCGTGCTAAGTCTTGTACTGAATTTTGTTGGCACACCCAAGCTGAGAGGAGATATGCTGAAGAGATGCCAGAGTCTTTGTAAACCTGAGGGTTATCTGTTTGTAAGTTTTCTTTGATTCCTATAAGATGTTAACCCCTTGGGGATGACAAACTTGTACAGAAGCCCAGTACATTGCACACTCAGAGACGGGCTTCTACAGAAACCTAGAAAATGACAAAAATTATGGTCAAACGTTGAGTTAAAGTTAGAATTTTATTGCCTAATGCGTCTGTCCCAAAAATTACACATTTTTGACCAATATAAAGTAAGAAAATGAATATTCAGTGAAGAATTTTATATGAAAACATATTTATATTTCCTTCAAAATCAACCACATGCAAATTGCGTTGTCTCTCAATGAACAACAGTGCCGAAAAGCATCAAGCCCAAGGGGACCGTAGTCAAAGTGTTGCAAGAACATTATTTTTGTGTGTGTCAATGAGGGATGTAAGATTTCAGGATATGCCAACATGACTCCCATATTGTCTTACTACATTGAACAGTGAAGAAGGGGTCTTGGTTTTATGATTCGTCAGCAGTTTGCATGTGATTGGTCAAATTTGCTACAAACATCGTGGAGACATATGTAGAATAACTTCAGCAGTACATGTACCTGAGAATGTAAAAGTTCATTTACCATAACTCGACTAACTTCCAACATATTCACTGTAGAATTGATAGTTTTATTTGCTGTCTTTTTGGATGTTTTCAGTAAAATTTGGCTCAAACTTCTCATAAGTTTATGGAGAGTAACTGAAATATTGATTTTGCAGGTACCATTAATTCCATTTTATTTAGCGTTTTAACGGCAGGGCGTCTCTTTTGCACGTCTTAAAGTTAACATTGCGCAAATACACTGGTATGTAAAAGAAAATACCACCTGAGAACCTTTTAGCAAAGTATAGCAGCTAGAAAGTTAAGTTTAGTGAAATTGTAGTGACTGTTAGACTCTTTAATTTGAATTTATTTCTTGTAGAGACAAAAATTCCTAGCATATAAAATACACTAAATGGTGATTGCATTTTTTTGTGCATTTTTCAAATTCCAGGTAATTACTGGTCTTCCGATTTCACAGACATGTCCTTCATAAACAGCCTAAGGCATGAGTGATAATTTTGTGTGCTGCAGAAGGGGTGCAAATGAGATTACCTGCCTTTAAAATCTGAAAATAGTAAATGTTCAAAAGTAGAGAACATCACTGCTGTTAAAGATTGTGTCATTGATTTGCACGTCAAAAAACATCTATATGAATCAAATCAGCTGAAATCATATCCAATGTGAAGATTAATACATGTATAAATAAACACCTCTCATAGAGACTTGGGGTAAAATATTGAGTTTTGGTGAAAATCTGGACGGTTAAACTTCATCCTTTTTCAAATTACTCGCCAGCAATTTCAAAAAATCTGCGACGTCTGGACGTCAAAAGTGCACGTGCCGTTCCAAAATGGTCCGATCAAGCCGTTACCAAAAGGTCGCGCAGGGGGATAGCTGTTAACCAATCAAGGGCTCGCTGGTCTTGGCTACGGTGCACAGTAACCGCGATTCGCAGTTTGAGCAAAATTGAAACCACAGAAAGAACAACATTCTGGTAAATGTCGTTATTAGTTTTTTCTCACACACTCACAAACAACAAATTCAGAGTATGGATCTCAGACTTTCAACACACCCATTTGTAAGTAGCTAAACTACCGTTTGGTATTGATAATGAAGGGAAGTAATGGACTTGCACCATCCTGACACAATCTTAAGAGAAACATAGGCATGTCATGGATTGGTTTTAGATGAATACTGTGGTGTTTTTATTGGCCGTAAAGATATTCTGTTATGCCTGCCGCAACCGAAGTTGCCGAGGCATACATGTTTTCGGTTGTCCCGTCGTCCGTACGCGGATCTCGTTACCGCCGAATAACTTGAGACGCCCCGATCGGATTTTGATGTAACTAGGACCAAGTATGTACTAGAGCACCCAAT
>JZLH01S0252614.1:15874-31820 GCA_001188425.1 Eucidaris tribuloides
CCAAATCTGATTTTTGATTGGTTAATATGGACCAGTAGTTACTATGATGCACAGATGAAGCTGAATTAGATTTTGGCCTCAAAGGTCAAAGGTCATGAGAACGTCACGGGCCTTAAATTGTATTGATTTGTAGCGTCCGTTACGCCGATAACTTAGAAGAGGGGTGGTCGGATTGTCATGTAAACTTGGTGAAGTATTTATGATATTAATGGCCACCCATAAACTGATTAGATTTTGGAGCTGAAGGTCAAAGGTCACCGAGCCTTAAAATATTGGTTATGATTTGGGCTGCGGTTACTGGTAATTAGAGAACTGCTATAGTTACCGTCATGATTTTTATGTTATTTGGGATGAAGTATGGTATTATGAGGCACCAATAAATGATTAGATTTTGTGAGTGTCAAAGGTCACGCGGCCTTAATTATGTCTGATTTGGCTCTCATGACTGTGATAACTTGAGTATTGTTTTCCGTTTTGATTTGTAATTGGGAGAAGTATCTTGTATAGGCACAATTTTACTGATTCGATTTTGGCAGTTTGAGAGGTCAGGAGAGTCAAGGTCACCGAATGGCCTCTGTGCGAATTGGAGCTCCAATAATGTGTCGCGTAATTAGAAGCTGCTTGAATTTGGAATTTTACTGTAATTTGTCAAGGGGTCACTATGTGCTTATGCTTATTATCTAATTTGGTCTTGTCTGTACCATGGTACTTTGAAGCTTTCAAATTATCATTCAGTTTTGATGGAGATCTGCGGACTGGGAGCATACCATTCGACTGCGCAGCAGTCGAACTGCTTAGTTATGTTGTTATAACTTTTACGGTTGTTCTGCCTCTGGCATGTCTGGAAAACTCTCGGTACTTGGACAATGATCTCTTCCACCGCATGATGAAAAGTTTGACCTTTGACCTCGTCACTCAACACAGCAGCAAGAAGTTGAACTTCAAGATGTTCAGGAAATCGGCCAAGTCGGAAAAAAGTGAAACGCAGGGTACATTTCCCAAACGTGAAGTGAGGAATGGAAAAAAGTGCAATAATTACAGCATCGTGCTGAGGTGATGAAAACTCGCCCTCTGTTGGGCATTATCAGTAATGGTTTTGGTGATGTGAGTGTTGACACCAGAGGACTGTACTTGCGGTAATATCTGATCAAGTTTTCAAATTGTATGTCAGTATAACCAATGCAAACGACGCTTTAAAGCAAAGGGTGTATGTTGGTGCTCATGGTAATTGAAAGATCTGAAATGTGGAATTGTGGTGTATATTCTTACTGAGACTGACATTCTTCAGTGACGTCAGTTGTTAAATTTGTTCTGAAAAAATGTGCAATTTAGGAGAAAAAGAGAAAGAAGAGAGGTGCTGATTCAAAATTGAAACGTAAATACGTCAATGTAACTGGCATCAATCTATAAGCATAAAGGCATCTCAAGATGGTTGATGGTTCACTTTATGATAGTCATCATGACTTGTCAATGAGAAGGTTTTACACAAAACTATCAGAAAAGATGAATCACTGATGAGAATTTGCACTACTTGTTTACTTACAGTGGCTTGCACTATGATAGCTTTCAGACTGGCTAAATGCTATGGCATACTGATTAATGTACATGCTTTTTTTTCATTTCGAAAGACTGACCAAATTTATTCTGTGCAGAAACCATCTCAATGCATAACACATTGCCAATTACCACATCATTGTACACGTTTAAAAAGGCCCTTAACCCTGTACAAAGTCTATGGTGCTAAGGGCCCTTTTCCAGGCACACAAGATAACACAATCACTCTTTGCTGACCATCACGTCATGCAGTGCATAGATAACATCCCGTAAAGGTTGTTTGTGCGTACGTCCATCTGTCCGTCCGTCTGTTCATTACTGATTCTCTTTACCACAATAACTTGAGAATGGCTGATCAGATTTTGATTTAACTATGACCAAGTATGAACTTTGAAGCATCAATGAACTGATAACTTTTCAGAGATCAAAGGTGGGAATGCCTCATACATGTATGACTGGGGCTTATTACTGCAATAACTTAAAAATGGCTGATTGGATTTTTGTTTCACTTGCGTCAAGTATGTCATAGGAGTCACTGATGAACTGATATAGATTTTGATGTTCAAAGGTTATGGGACCTTGTATGCATCTCATTTCAGCTCATTACCATTAGACTTTGATCTGATTGGGTACACACATGAATGACACATTTCAATTTAATTGGACCGGGAGTGTGGAGGCATATTGGCTGGAAGCAGTCAAACTGCTTGGTTTTTTTCACAAACTTAAAACAATTACCATTATGCAGACATATTTTGGGAATAAAGAGATATTTTGTGTAACCAGTATTCATATTTTCTCTGGGAACATTTGTGTATTTGTACAACAAATTTATTGTCATCATTGAACAGAGTTTGCGAGGGGACTATGAAACGGGCTTCGTAAGTGTGTGTGTGTGTGTGTGTGTGTGTGTGTGTGTCCATGTGTGCTCAAAATGTTAAAATTTGCTAATTCTCCTACATTTCACTGCAGATTTTGATTCTGTTTGGTTAATCTGATAGGGCTTGGTGGGGGCTTCCGAACGTCTACACAGAATTCTTTAAGTCATTAATTATGGAAATTTATGCGAATATATTCAAAATTAACGATAAATGGTAATTTCTGTTTCACAGCAGATTTTGTTTCTGTTTGGTTTATCTGATAGGTCTTTGTTGGGGCTTCAAAACTTCACAAAATTCTGAAATTAATTATGCAAATTTATGCAAATTTCTTCAAACGCACTTAAAATGCTACTACATTTCAATTCAATTCTGAATTTTTCATATTTATATACAGTGTGTATCAAAAAAAAGGTAATCAATGTTTAGAGCTAAAATACTGCCGACTACTTTTATTATACAGATTTATAAGTAGGGCAATTCCATAAAATAATCAACTTTTGTACGTCCGACCCCCCATTTTTCTCCATTCTTCAATGCTTCACTTCCACAAACTGCTCAAGACATGATAATTTAAGAGCATAATAACCCTTTAAAAACAAGAAATCAAAGAAATCGTTTCCGGAAGGTCCCACATATAGGGGGTCGGACGTACATATTTTATGGAATTGCCCAGTATAATATCCCTAAAGAGCAACTTTTCCTCTTTCCAATGCTACCTCACTTGCATCACCAGTGTCATGCATGACCGAAAAAATTCCTTTTGAGGAGAACATTGTCATGTCACACTTTTTGAAAGTTTTGGTCAATGAATGAAAGAAAAGACGCCATGAATGGGTTCATGTTTTAAAGATGAGAGGCGATCTCGCATTTCATGCAAGTTATACCAAAATTTGGAAAAAGTGTGACTTGACATTTTTCTCTTCCAGAGGAATGTACTCGGTCATGCATGACACTGGTGATGCAAGTGAGGTATCATTGGAAAGAGGAAGAGTTGCTCTTTCGGGATATTATACTTCTAAATCTCTATGATAATGATAGTCGGCAACATTTTATCTCTAAACATGGATTACCTTCTTTTTGATACACACTGTACGACGTACTGTCACATATTACAAGTATTCGTGCCATTCCACAGATTTATACTTTCGGCGAGGACATATGTGACCCATCAACAAGATAACCTGATAAAGTCGCACAACACAAAGGAAAGGAAAGTGCAAAAATATTTTAAATATGATGTCTTTATTATGTCTTCAAAAATCAAAGTTTTGTGATCTTCACATACATAACAAATGTTTGAAAATTGTATTTTTTCCCAAAGTGTTTTTCTTTCTAGGTTTATGTTCCCTAAGATGTACAACTTTATGAGGACATTGTGGTGACAGGTCACATATATTACGCACTATGTAATATATGTGATTACTGATTACATAATATATGTGATTACTAAGTTACTGATTCACATGTATTTTTGGGGCATGGATTTATGTGGAGAGTGTGTATTAAGAATATAGGCGACTCCCGTTATAACGAACTCCTAGGGACGAGCAGTTTTCTTTCGGTGTATCGAAATTTCGCTATGACCAAACATTAGAAGTATATACAGATATATAGATAATAATCTTGGGACCTGAATTTCTCTTTCTTTATGACATGAATTTTGTTATAACCATGTTCGTTATAACTGGAGTGCACTGTATCATGCATGCTTGATGATGGAGATATGTATGATTGTGTGAATTTTATATTGATGCAATAGTGTGATGCGATGTTGATCTTGTAAAATATAAAACTACCTGGAGGATTTTGTCCAGTCACATCTGATGCCCTTTTATTTGCATTGTGGGTAAAATTACGGCCCTTCATTTTTTTTTTCTTGAGACTAAAGGCCCGATCTCACTGGAGGAGACGTCTCCGTGATTTCCACGATCGATCAGTCACAGCAAACAAAAACTTCCATTTATTCATGCATTTCTTTCATGGAGAATTCTTTGTGAAGTCGCCACGATGTCTCCTCGAGACTACGCGGGTCTCCAAAGAGTCGCGGGAAAATTGAACATGTTTGAATTTCTCGCGACTCCCTGGAGACCTGCCTATTCTAAAGGAGACGACGCAGCAATGTGGAAATTTCTTTATGCAAGAATTGATTAATAAAGGAATTATTTGTTTGGGGGGGGGGGGCACGACGGGTCAGTCACAGGAGTCGCAGAGATGTGTCCTCCAGTGAGATTGAGCCTTTAGAGGTACTATTTCAGATTTTTAGTACATATACATACTGGCTTGACTTCGGGCATTGAAGTCACATGTATAGAAGATTTCATACAAAAAATGACATTGACTCCAAGTTATTTGTAAAATGGGTATTTATACTTTGCACTTTGATTTTTATTTTACAATATTTACAATATTCAAGAAAAACACGGACTTTCTTTTAAACTTTAGCTCCTGAAATTTTCAACAAGACATTTCTTTGTATTCTTTGAAATCTTTCTTGTGTATGTTTATTACAGTATATAAAAGTGAACATGAACCACTCACAAAAGGAATGTAGATACAAAGAGTCAATTTAGATCACCCAAATACACTACTTTCCTATACTTGCATGACAATCCTAACCCTAAACTCCCCTCCCATAGACAGAATGTATATTAAGATAGATATCCAACGTGCAACATCACATTTGTTGAACAAACATTAATCAACACAGGCCAAATGGCATTGTTAGCAGAAGATACAGTAATTTGTATTGGGGGTGGACATTCTCTCAGTGATCGTGAGAGGGGGCAACAGTAATTTTACTGGTTATTAAAGACAGAGTAAGGGATTTGCATGTCAGAAAATGGTAAAATGAATGGAATCAGCTCAAATCGTTCACAATGTGAAGATTAGTATAAATAAACACCTGTCATAAAACCTTAGGGTAAAATATGTAGTTTTGGTGAAAATCTGGACAATTAAACTTGAAAATTTACAGTGACATCAATGTGCATGGGCCGTTCCAAAATTGTCCTATCGGCCGTTAGCCGAAGTTCGCGTGGAGTTTAGCCGTTTAACCAATCATTGTACACTGCTAATCTTGCGAAGGTACACATAACCACGATTCGCAATTTGAGCAAAATTTAAACTCACGGAAAGAACAACATTCTGGTAACATGTCGTTATTAGTTTTTCTCATAAAACAACAAATTCATGACGTATGGATCTCAAACTTTCAACACACCATTTGTAAGTACTAAGCTACCGTTTGGTATTGATAATGAAGGGAAATAATGGACTTGAAAATCCCTGACACAATCTTTAAGTCCATGTATTGTTGATGTGATTTACAAATGGGGAGGGGAAGGGGTTGGTCATGACACTGGCCCTCCCCTTCAATTACTTAGTTCCCATCGCAGCCATAAATATAGCCAATAGGGTTTCAAACAGATTACAACATGGTGCCTAATGTTTGTGTGATGATCGTTAAACAATGGGTTGTTATGTGAAGGATCAATAATGTGCGATTGCGGGAAAATGGCCGGCATGTTGTAACCTAGTTAAATCAAGTTGGGCAAGCTCTATATGCTACTTTGGTTTTCATCCCTATGCACATTCCCCCCCCCCCCCTCCAGTATTTTAAAAGAGTAATAGCTGTCTGTATCTCTGTAGAAATAAAATTCACATGATATAAGCAATCATAGGACTGTATGTAGTGCTCTTTAAGTTTCAAGTATAGATTTCATATTGAAATTGAATGGACATTAACAGATAACCTAGGATTAAAACAACGTTTACATTTTAATAAAATTAAACAGCAATAAATAACATAAATATAATGCATACACAAATTTAACCTTCTCTTCTGGTTAAAATGGTGATACATTTTTCGAAGTAAATAAAATCTCTTATAAAAACATAGTTTGGAGTAATCTTTGTCAACAGCAAATAACAGCAATTGGCACAGAAATTTGTAAATGATAAAAGTGATCGAGGTCAAGGAATTTCACTTTGCATTATGTGTGTTCATAATATCTCATCTGCCATCCCGAAACAAGTACCTACCAATGGGGCCAATCTTGTCAATCTCATATCATTACAGAATGTATAATTACAATTTCAGATAAATGGCTGAGCTTTCTTAAAGCAGATGGCCGTTTACAATTTCAACATTATACATATTATTCCCGAGCCTAATTGTGTGATATATGTAATCATTCAAAAGTTTTCAATGCTCTGAAGGTCAAAAATCATGATATCACGTGTTTTTGTTTGCTTTGTTCACTGATTTGCACAGTAATATACACCGGTCTATACACGGGGGTGTTTCATAAAGCTGTTCGTAAGTTACGAACAACTTTACGAAGGACTGGTGATACTTTCTTGGGTGCTAATCAGTTTCTCATGCATTTACATGTAGCACAAGAAGGCGTCACCAGTCGTGCGTAAAGTCGTCCGTAACTTACGAACAGCTTTATGAAACACCCCCCAGATGGGGTCTATTACATAAAACTTAACCGCAGAAGAACTCCATTATTTCAACCAGAGTTTTTTGCGTATAGAGAAATGAATGGTAAATTCATGCTAACCAGAGTTTTCATACCTAACCAGAAAAATTTTTGCGCTAAAGTTTTATGCAATAGGCCCCTATTTTAAATCTAAATTGGGGCCCTGGGTATAATTTATCACATTCCGAACTGTTTGTATTCTACACATAATGTGTTCCTGTACACTTAGTTTTTTCATACCATAAAATGAGATATTCCAAAAATATTTTCCACTTTTCTACTAAAAATTGATTAACAAGAAATTTATGTTACGCATGGTATGATGTGTGTGGAGGATTAATTATTCACATGTATACACTGAAACTCAACTCAAGTGTTGGGAGTAATTAATATTCTATGGTTCCAATTTTCCAGTTTATTTCAATCAAACAAGGCACTTATGACATGCATTCATTATGTAAGGAGACAAAATAAATAACATCACTGACCAGCAGTAACACATCCAAAATTGGTTAATTCATTTGGGTGATAATATCCTTTTTTAATAGAAAGCAAACAAAAGGGCCATGTTTTTTGTTCGTGAGAAAGAGAATACACACAGGAACTAGCCACACTAAGTACCTGTGTGAAAGAAAGATTGTTATACATGGCAACACAATTTAATGAGACATACTTGTACAAAATGCAATGTATCTGGGTAGAAAAGGGATGTTAACATTGGTTCCCTGGGATACCTGTTGTGAAATTGCATTTTGAGCTAACTTGCACAAAACATTTTGAAGGCCCCATTTAAAGCTTGACTACGGACTGAATGAAGTATTCATTCATGTAAATGAGAGAAAAAAATTGTCAAATGCCATATGAGCAAGGAGAGCCAGTAATTCATTGTGCAACTGGCAGAAAGTCGTTAGCAAATAGTACTTCCAACAGAAGGGCGTTAACAGTAAATTGCTTCTAACTTGACAACCATTGGCTTATTTCACATGATATCAAAATATTGCAATCTTTCAGAATATTCTATCAGTTTTTTGGGCTGAAATATGGAATATGCCAATATTTTTCAAGTCAAAGGCAATTTGATTTTAATGCCCTTCTGCTTAGAGCATTTGCTAACAATCTTCTGCCAGCTGAAATTGTACAGCAAATTACGCTTTTTTCACAGTGTAATTTTTTTTTTTGACATTTGTCTCCCCCCGCCCCCTACACCCTCCCCACCCCCAAGATTTTTCACTCTCCCTAAGATTTTACCCTGGATCTGCCCCTGCTATCTACAGAGAAAGATATATGGAGTCAAACTTCAAAAATTTCATAAATCATACATTCTAAATAGCTCATTTGACCAAACTGCCAATGTTGGATTTCTACATAGGTCTTTTATTCACTTAATAAAAAAAGGAAGATATCTGAAGAAAATCTGCCATTAATTACACTAATCTAAAATAGGAAACTGGCAAATTTATTTACAATTTTACCCAAACAAGTGATTTATAAAACTTGAACGTAAAAGACCAGTAATCTCTTCATCCTTTGTAGCTGCTTTGTTTGTGCTGTGTTAATCATCAAGTCCTCTTAATAGATGATATCTAAAGAGAAATCCAGAGAGAAGTCCAGAGAGAAGTCCAGAAGTATTCATGTGATCATTTGAATATTTTAAAGTTCTTGAACATTTTTTGAATCTTCTGCTTCGGGTATGGTTTGACTGCCAGACATGTTGCAAAGTTCTCGGGTTGTTCAATCCATAATTTGTGATCAATGTTGCTTTCCGTGAGCACTTTGGACAAATCTCTCAACTGCGTTCCATTCTTTGCCTGTAATTTATAGAAACAAAAACAAAATGACTAGAGTGAATTAAACAAAATTATAATATAATGGCAGCAATTTTAGTTACATGATATCAGTCAGAACTTGCAGTAATTAACAATTTAGATGTCTTACACATTATTTTTCTTGACTATTTTAAGTTTATGGATTTTTTGTCTTTAATGAAATTACAACTATTGTGGACGGATAATAGATAAAAAGTTATTTGTGCAACAACTTTAACAGTGAGTCTTTCTCCCAAAGTTCATTGAATTCCTGTGTGACCAATTACAATAAAACCATCACTTGGTGCAAACTGAAGGGCACAAATTGCTCAATTACTCCAGTTATCCCCCAAACATCTAGCTTACAAAATAATTCCAAATGGTTTTAAGAACTCCTTCAAACAATCTTGAGAGTTATTTCATGAAACAATATAATTATACCTTTAGCACCAGTGTCCCAGTATCAATTCATTTCAATTGCAATCACTGCTACCCACACAAATAATGTTTTACAGTGGAAAACATTGAAATCAGTTTTCACTAGTTATTATTCTTATGTTTTTTCAGTCTCTTTAATATTTTTTTACACACACACACACACACACACACACACACACACACACACACACACACACACACACACACACACACACACACACACACACACACACACACACACACACACACACACACACACACACACACACACACACACAACATAAAAATGGTGATTTAAATTGTCAATCTTGTCATATTCAACTTTTTTGCTGAGGAAACTCACCTCTAGTACAACCCTCTGCATCATATCTAGATCTGACAGTAGGATACTACATTCTTGTCTTCTCTGAACATGTGCATCACAGCAACGCAGGCATGACAGGCCTAGAAATGTGGGGAATATCAAAAAAGCAAAAACAAATGACCTGTTAACTAGTGAAGTGATTACATGATGTCAGCACTATTACCACAATAGCCTTCATTCTGTTTCTTTCTATACCAAAAGGGCTTTATGCAGGGCTCCACACTAACTTTTTTGCCTGCTTCCCATCGGGCAAGTGAAATTATCACTTTCGATTTTACTTGCAAATGAAGATTTACTTGCCCGATAAAAAACAAAATCATTTCTCACTAAATTTTAACAATAAGGCTTTTCATAGCATTGGACAATTATTATTTTAATTCAGGGGGTTGCAATAGGTGTGATTTATGAAGTTGAGTCATAAAATTGAATACAATGAACAAAATAATGTTGAAATAGACCTGAACACAAAATTTTAGACATATTTCTGTTGTTTACGGACATATTTTGCTCATTTCATGATCAAAATTTTACTTGCCCAATCGGGCAAGTAAAGTTTAACATTTTGAGTTTTTACTTGCCCCACATGAAATTTTACTTGCCCCGGGCAAGCGGGCAAGTGCTAGTGTCGAGTCCTGCTTTATGCAATTCAGAGTCTATAGCAGAATTACCCTTTTGGATGTTCTGATAGAAAGGTAATATTAAAATTAAATCATCTATACCACAACACTCCTGGCTGCATTTAACCCCAAAATATGCCAATTTAACTTTGATCAGGTGGTGGGGAGGAAAGGGGGGGGGGGGTTGGATTCTGTAATCCCTAGACATTTTGCGAAAAAAGCCCCCCCTAATTAGGGTTAATCTAAGTTAATTGACCTTTGAACTGTGACAGATTTCGCCTCAAATCTAAGCAGTTCATCTTCGCCTCATGTGCATGCTTAGAACAACTTTAAAATCCACCAGGGAGTTCTCCAGAAGGACCTGAAAACATTTGAGGCAAAGGTATAAAAATAATTACAAATTAATAATAGAATTACTACTACTACTAGCACTACTAATATTACTACTACTACTTCTACCACTACTACTACTACTACTACTTCTACTATTACTACTACTACAACTACTATCACTAATATGACTACTACTACTACTTCTACTTCTACTACTTTTACTAATCAGTACCACTACCCCTACTATAACTACTACTACCAAACAGAACATATTTCATTTTTTGGACCAAAGTACCTGTGCAATGACTTCCCCCGTAGGCCACTTCAGGTTGTGAACAAGGTCCCCTCGTACAACCACATACTGCACAAACCGCAACTTCTGGGCTGCTTTGACCCGATTGGCCATACGGGACAAGCTGGGCAAGCTGGGTAGCCCCAGGATACTCGCCGGGTTCTTGAGGAGGACGTCTTCAATGATATCCGTGGCTGACCGAAAGGACTGCTGCTTGGCAACCGTTCGGATCTGCTTCCGTAGCTGCAGCACGTTCTTCTCCCCCAGGCTTGGATCATGACAGTGCGGTTTGGGCCCGGTTTGGAACTTGTTCCCCTTCTGCACGACTGTGGATGTGCAGCACGTATGCTGGTTGCGCACCGAGCACCTACAAAAGCAACATGAAGAGTGACGTTTACTTATGGACTTGGTGATTTTTCAGATTTTTTCGGTCATTATGTGATTATCAGGTCATAAGTAGAACAATTTGACCACGCGTAGTCCATGGGTATGCCTTTGCCCACTATCTAGCAGGCTATACTGGCTCATACTATACATGATCAAAATCAGCTTTTATGTTCAAAGTTATTATGAAAGGTCAGTTTGGTGAGCTTTGACCTTGGGTGTATATACGACACCAAATCTGGAAATAACATTCCTAACTAATATGTACCATTCAAATAAAGTTCATTGATCTATTACCGTGGCCTTTGACAAGGGAAAAATTTAAAATTTTCTTTTCGGGGGCTACTTTTCCTGTTTCAGTGCTTTCCAGATATTCTTTTTTATTGAACTCTATGGCAATTTACAGGGTTTTTTTTAAAAACATTTCGGGGGGCGAAATCGCCCATGGCCCTAATGTATTTAATGTATTTTTCTCCTGCCTTTGACCCATGTGACAACATGAAATACTTGGTAAATTGTTATCAAACCTATCCACCAGATAAAATATTTGGCATTTCTGAATGTTACAGGCAGAAAATGGCATTTGGGAAAAAAGTTTATTCACCCTTGACTTTGACCTCTCTACAAAAATTATTGAATTTTGCTTTTACATCTTTTTGCCAAAGTATATCAATTATTCTTAACAAGTACTAGACAGATATTGGCATTTTAGGACACAGTTCATTGACTTTGAGCTCTTGAATCTATAAAATTATTTGCCTTTTTGTTGTGTATCTAATCACCAAATTACATTACACATGAGCATTCCTAACTGGAGTTATGCAGATAATAGCATTTTGGAGCAAAGTTCATGGACTTTTGACCGTTGATGGATTTGGCGTAATCATTTCATCCTTGGTCCAGGTTTTGTTCAAATCCCTGCTAACAGTAATCTTGTTCCCAAGAAAGTGCATACACACAGACAACCTGAATTTTCTGAAAACATAGTGCCACCACAGCTTTCTTACTGGGGGTGGGATATCAATTTCTGCAACTAGGTACATCTACACCTACCAAAACTTTGCAAAGTTCAACTTCCCGATAGTGAACTTCCCATTAATTTGAAGTGTACCTGCGAAACTATCTGCTCACAGGACAGGATTTTTCTCTCTTTTTTACTCTTAAACCAGACAGGCTGTACTAAAATCTACATGGGCAATTCCGTGATTAGTTACGTTACACTTTATGACAAACTTTACTCAACATTTGGCTCTTACATGAATATGCTTTCATATTATTTCTCTGTTTTGGTACTGACAGTTCTCTAGACTGGCACCTACTTCACAACATCAAGCAAAATCATGAGACATGTTTCAGTGGGTAATAATAAGAACTTTGATTATGGTTAGTTACGTTACGTAAAGAGGACATGGAAAAAAATGACAAGTCTTTGTCCTCAAAGTTTCCTCAACCTGTTTTCAGTTGAAACAAACTGTGGTGTTCATGCTATTTCTGACATCTTGCTAAATCATTTAATATATAACTTATTGATAAAAATCTTTTCTTTTTTAACTGCAACATCAAAAACATGGTTAGTTACGTTACGGTTAGTTACGTTACATTTTGTCCATCCACACAAATTTGCGTTTATTCATGTCTTTTTCAGATTTAGTATGCATATGTGGGGCTTTATTACTTGCAAAACAATGAGAAGAGGCTATTGGCATGGAAAAAGCTGCAGAATAAATGATAAATTTTCGTAAAACTTAGATTTAGTCACACTAGTCCCACATGTGGTATTTCGTGTATGGTTCTGATTCTCCTAGAGGGTGCTGTTGAAGATGTAAAATTTAGAGTAGAAATGATGTCCCCCATTGTTTCTTCATGATTCATACCCATTCAAACCATTAAAATTTAATATGATTCGCGATAGACTAATTTATATAATTGGTGATTTGTCCAATAATTCACGGAATTGCCCACATGTATATTGTATTATTGATATCATTACCTCCATGCTACCATATCACCCTTCTTCCGTCTCACAGTATAGGAATAACCCCGACTGTCCACTAGCTTGTCGGCTCCTCTCTTTGAGCAGGATGGTATTATTTGATAGGTGATGTCTCCGTCTCCCAACGGTAGGCGCTCTCCCTCCTTTTCAACAATAACTGATCTCTGTTCAACCACCGACTCCTTTTCAATCACTGACTCCTCTTCAACCATTGATTCCTGTTCAACTACTGATTCCTGTTCAACTACTGATTCCTCTCCACGGACGTCTTCCTCTTCCTCAAGAACTCCTGCCTCTTTCACGGTTTCCTCTGTTGTCCGAATCACAATATTTCCTGACGTATCAATCTCGATATAGTGCTCGCCCGTCTCAGCGGGAATACCGTTCATTACATACTGTCGTCAAGAAAAGAAGATAAGACTCTTTAAAATGGAATGTGCATCCCTAGCAAAGTCTGAATAACATGTTCTTAACCTATGAAGAGCTTTAATCCTAGAGGTGCTAAATTCATCCATCAAAATTGGGATATTATTGCATTGGCCAACTCGTTGGTTATCTGGCAGAAGGACCTTAACAGTAAATTTTCTTTAATTTGAAAAATATTGCCTTGTTTGATATTTGCACTGAACAGATTGACAGAAAGATCTATAAATATCACACTACTTTGATTTCTTTAAACTGATTTATTGTTCATTTTTGTGGCAACAGCTCAAAGCAAACCTCTGATACACACATCATGAAGACATTATCACAATTGTACCAGATTCATAGTCGATTGTGATGACTAAAAAAAATTCAACTCTATACAAATGATAAAGGCCAGTGAGCTTGTTATGTGATCTACCAACTGAAAGTGAGTGTGTGAGAGCACACACACATGCATGCACAAACTCATTTTCAAAAGGGCTGAATTTAATCATCTTTCTTTCTACTTTCTTGCAGCCTTTCTTTTTCTGTCTGCCTTCCATCCTTTTTCCTTCCTTCCTTCCTTCCTTCCTTTCTTTTCTCTTTTTCATTCCTTCCTTCTTTCTCTTTCTTTCATTTCTTTTTCTTCCTTTTTTTCCTTTCTTTCTTTCATTTTTCTTTTCTTTATTTCTTACATTCTTTTATTCCTTCTTTCCTTCCATTCTTTTCTTTTATTTCTTTCTATCCTTTCTTTCTTCCTTTCTTTCTATCATATTTTAGATCATTATCAATTACTAAGACGTTTTACTGACCCCAAATGTCACTACTCACCTGAACATTAATTTGTGTAGTGGTTTTCTCCTCCTCTTGTTCCTCATGAGGAGGCACTGCTTCCCCTTGGTTCCCCTGAGGGGGCACTGCTTTCTCTTGGTCCCCCTGAGGGGGCACTTCCTCCACTTTCGCATTTTGTTTAGTTTGTTTTGTTTTTGTACTTTTACTACCGGGTTCATGGCAATGACGGGTGGAACCAAGGATGAATTCATCGCCCTTCTGGATTATTGTTGCCTTGCAGTTAGTATGCTGGTTGCGCACCGAACACCTAGGAAAAACAAGATATCAGAAATGAGAGCGAAAAGTGGAGGGATTTTATTTTATTTATATATTTTGGGGGGCTAGACGCTTTAGGTCATATTCATTTTATTCAGATAGGTTGTCAAAAATGATAAACTGCAGTTCAGGTCAGGTTTCCTTTGAGGGCCTGCTACTGGTATCCTGGTAACCAGTACTATTGTACCTGTCTCACGACCCGGTTGTCAGCAGCTAAACCGTCATCCCCATCGGAATTCTGGGGAAATCGTATGAGGAGGGTAGCTGGGTACCCTGGTAGAACTAAAGAGAAAATTTACCCATTAGGGCGTCGGCTCTGGAGAGCCAATGGCAGCCATCCAGCACTTTTGTTTCAATCTTGCTGCCTAGCATGGTGGTCTTGGTCAACCAAAGAGCATCTGATCACTAAAACTTTGCTCCATTAAATCCTAAAATTAAGATGTGAATCCGGCCACCCCGTAACAGGGACAAAATTGAATTTAAAAATGTGGATTACTACTACTACTTACAGGTTTCATTATGGAAGGGCCTTTTTTAAAATCATATGTTGTATTTTTAGAAATTTTGAGTTTGAATTTCTTACATGTTTTTAATTTCTTAAATGTTTTGTGCAGTTAATGCACCCATAATTTTATGCTTACTGTCTTACTGTATTTCTGATCATCAGAAATGAAACTATTTTTCAGTCATTTATGACCTAACCATTTCCTATATTAGACACGAAGTTTAAAACTTGGGTCTGGTTACACAGATCTTTATCCTGAATATATAAATCATATGTAAGAGTTGTGTTAATGGTCAGGATGTGTACTCTTAAAAATCTGTAATGTACAACCACAGCTGCACTGTGACCTTGGGCTACAACTTATTAGTGATTTTACTAAAGAATTCTCCCTCTTTTGGTAATTGTAAGTTCAAATGAATATTAATGCTGTAAAATCTTTACGTTGCGTTCATAATACCTCCATCGCGTAGAGCTCCGGTTCTTCCTCCTTACTGTATACGTAAAGCCATGGCTATCCTCCAGTTTATCTGCTCCTCGTCTTGAAGATGACTTTATTACTTTATATGTGACATCACCTGCAGTTGCCAGTCCTGCTGTAAATGCACTTTCCATTGTTACTGTACTTTCTCTGCAGGATGAATAGTTCGAGGGTGGTATGAGAGAAACATGACACAAATAGAATAAATTAGCATCCTAGGACTTAAACTACTGATTAAACAATGTTTTCTTCATAAATTAGCAACCTATGACTTAAATACCGGTTAAATAAGATTTTCCTCATATT
>JZLH01S0252618.1:0-10206 GCA_001188425.1 Eucidaris tribuloides
AGCTTGCATAGACAATACATGGAATTTCACAAAATTATGACAGAAAATCTACACTTATTTTCTTTTAATTGGGGTTCTCACAATGTATAATTATTGTGCACGTACCATTTGAAATGTACATTATTTTTCTGCTACTAAATTGCCATGACAAATGTCTCACAAAATCCTGCTACAGTGTAATAGATAAAACACATTTGTAAGTGTTATTCTTGTTTGAAACAATGCAATTTCTGAATAAAACTTGCAAAATTTTAATAGAGTAACTAAGATGTGAATGAAACATTATTCAATTCGTTATTACATACAATACTTCAATATCTGACAAATTATAAAACTGTATTTCCATAGTTCAAAACAGAAATTATTTAATTTACTGTACATTTCGTATCATAAAAAGGAAAGAGGGTAAGTACCTTTGAAAAAAAAAAATCATCTTTGGCATGAGTTTTGACTTTCTGTTACCCTAGAAATGATAATTTTCAATCTCTATCAATAATTATATTACAACTTATATGGTGCCCAGTTTGTAATCCATCCTACTGTACAGTAATTGGTGATGGAGACGTTCTGGTCTCATTAAGCAATAGACAGCCTTTTCTTTTTCTTTTAAGAATAAGAGTAACATTACGAGTACTGATCATGATATGTACATTTCATTTCACAGAAAAAATGCATTTAGCCAGGTACCACCTGTTGGATTGGTTACACACTGAAGGCCCAACAGACAGAAGGAATGATAGGCCAAAGGCCCAACAGACTGGTGTCCGACAGACTGAGGACTGATAAAGCCATAGTCCGATAGACTGAAAATGGAGTTCATAGTTGGTGTGTAAAAAATAATCTTCAGGGAGTTGTTTTAATTGGGCAAATGGAATCAAAATAAAGGACTAGAGGAAAAGGTAACTGCTCTAATTGTAATGAAACACACTGAAATGCTGATCACATTTTTAAAGGGTACCAACACCCTGAAAATCAAATTTGTGTACAGCTAGAATACGCAACAAATAACCACTAGACAGATGTCATAGCTCGTGAGGTGATCATATTTTGATGATAATAATCATAACATTTTGGAACTCAGTTCCGTAAACACCGGTTATATGCGTGCGCGTTCTGGCTATACGCGTACGCTTTTACCAAAACTATCGGAGTTCAGATCGATCTGTGTGTACGCAACACGCCACACCGTGTCGCGTTCCTGATCAAAAAACGTTGCAAAGTTTCAGCCAGTCTATGTCAAACACTTCATCCAAAGAAGTTGCTGAGTGTGAGACGTTTCGGTCGCAAACAGCGACCGTTTCAAGGGTCGAGACTCTGCTGAAAGTGCAAACGCAATTGATTGTCAGTCGGCTCGCTTGAGAAACTAGCGTGCACTTGCACAGGCTCAACTCGGCTGTCGAGCTTACAACAAGGCAATTGCCGCGGGTAATTGAACATAAAATGGATGAAGACAGAAGCCTGTATTGAGGGATGATATGATGATATAACATAGTTTTGGCATGAAAACATTTTTTATGCCTATAATATGCTTCCTGTATCTAAATGCCACAATACGAGGCTATGGATTACTATTTGGAGGAAAGTCGGTCAAACTTAGTGGTGCGAGTAATGTCCCTGTGAGCGCTGCTTGCCGCGCCGGCAAAACGCCGCCGGTGGTGGGGTGGTAGACTGAATGGTTTCTGGTGGTGATACAACATCATTATTTTGCAGAATCTCTTCTTCTTCATGCAATATACGCGACGCACGCCCGTCCTTTTGTTGCGGACTTTTTCTTTAAATTACCGCTTTCAATAAGTGAAGTAATTTGCACAAATTTATTCAGTACAGGTTGCTACACGCGGCTAATAAAACGACAATACCATTCCCGCCTCTACTTACGCAACAATAGCACAAACAGGATCCGGGTCTTTTGATAAAAAATACATGTTGACATTTTTTGCCATTAACACAGCGTCCCTATTAAGACAAATCACTGCAGACGTATATTCAAGTTCATAAAAAAAAAGGCGCAGGGAGTAGAACACGTACCGTTTACTCACAAATATAAACCGATCCGTAGGGCCTACATGACTTTTGTATGTCACACTTTATTTTAGCATCATATGGAGCCGAATATTACCACTGACAATTCATTTCCAATTGAAAAAGCAAGCACCCGATATTTGTTTTAGTATCATATGAATCCGAATAGGTCTGTATCCATAATTTATTTCCGATCGGGAAACAACTACACCCGACATTTCTGTTTAGCGTGATGTGGAGCTAAAATAATATAATTTATGTGCACCTTTATTCCTCGATATATACGTTTTTATTTTAACTGGCTAGGTCGGACCTTGCAAAATTGACCGACAGTGAACTTTACAGGTCCCCGGACCGTCGTATCTGCGGCACTCTAGCCAAACGGCAATACTGTTATCGAGCAAGACGTTAGACAGAAAAAATATCGATAGCGCGATCGATCGATTGATAGTATCGGGTGATCGAGTAGTCTATGCCAAGTCGTTTTTTACTTTATTTGTTGATTGAAATTCACGTTCAAAGCTCAATAAATAACAAACGGAGTAATCATAAATGCTAATATTTTGCAGAGGGCATCGCACAAATATATTCTACATGTATAGCAAATAAATTACTCAGGGTGTTGGTTCCCTTTAAGTCTAAATTAAGAATTTTAAAGGGCATTGACATGATTGGGAGCAATAAAAATGCCTCTAGAAATATGTTGGTTGAAAGATATACCAGTGTATACAACAGCTGGAGTGTATCTCCTGGCTGGAAGGATTTCTCTTGAGTTTGTTTTCTTGAGGAGAATCAAGCATGAACACTCCAGTAATGAATTAATCTTGTGCCTGATAGAAATTAATCCCATAGACAGCTACACAACAAATTTGCCCGTTACAAGGCATACTCATGGAAGTTTTTTTTTAATGAGTCAATATTTGACCACAAGATCCTTGGATAGTTTACTAGATTATAGATATAGTTTTATTGAAGTTTAGGACTACCACCAATCACATCATTTACCTTTAATCAGATACACCATTCAGTGGAACCATAAAAAACTCTTTGGCCTATCAGTACCTGTTAACATGCCCAACAAAGCAATGAGTGAGATTATTCATGCAGATTGTATTATGTGGCTATCTAATAAATTAACCCTAATCAGGATGGGTTTTTTGGGCTATGCTATATCGGGGGGGCTGATTCTGCCCCCCCCCCCCCCACGATCTCGGCCGTCGACCGCGCCGAAAATCGGCACACACAGCACCCATCATGTAATCTACAAGACTGTATAGTTAATTACCCGGAATTAATTTCATATTAATTATGCTAATTTATGCATAAAATCATAATTAAGCTGTAAATCACTAATTATAGCTCCAAAAATGCTAATTTTTGGGTCTAGACACTCTTTTTAATGTTCTTAGCAAATATACTGGAAAAAAATCCAGAATCAAAATTGATTTCCTATGTATTTTATTGTTTTGTGAATTTCTTACGTATTTCTTTGTTTTTTCGACCTTTTGTTTTCTATTGTTTTTTTCGATGAAATTTGTCAGGGACACTTTTGCGATCATAAACAGCACAAAATTGATTAATTTCAACCAGTAAAAGTAAAAAATAATCATACATTTATGAATTTTGGCTGAAAACACAATTTGTATTGAAATTGTACTCAAAATCATGTATTTTGAGCGATTTTTGGGGTGACATGCAAGTACAACATGTTACGTAACTTCAGAACGGCGTACCCGGACGTCGTAAATTTGGTCTCAAAAGATGCGCGAGATTTGAGAGAAAAAAGTCATGAAACGCCATAGCAACTGCTTTGCGTGTTGCCGACATATTGTGTGAAACGTCTAGGAGTGGGGGGCACATTCCGCCCCCCCCCCCAGCCTTTTTGGGGTTAAATGTGAATTTGCTTCTTGCACATAACAAGTGTATTCAGCCTAAGTTAACCAGCCTACCCCAAATAGACCTAGTCAAAGACTACCTACATGATATGACAGATG
Organism: Eucidaris tribuloides; assembly: GCA_001188425.1. NCBI lineage: Eukaryota > Metazoa > Echinodermata > Echinoidea > Cidaroida > Cidaridae > Eucidaris > Eucidaris tribuloides. The sequence continues at coordinate 4,017 of JZLH01S0252618.1, forward strand.
ATGATGCCAGAATTATCAGAATGCTTTCACTTTGGGGGTTCTATGATCTAAATGCTATTTTGAGTAGATGCATAATCCTTGGACAGCATCTCCAAATTTCTTTTATTTGTCAATAGCTTTTCAAACTATTGAACAATGATGATATACCAATACCCAGTGCAATGATTTATATTTACACCATAAGCCTACCTACTTGCATGGCACTACTCCCTCAGGAAGGTGTGTATAATAGGAAGGTGGATCGAAATCACTTGTAGCTAGAGCTAGCTAGCTTGGATTCAAGTCAGTTGTACTGTAGATGGAGCTAACGAGCCGCGCTACCTCTCCAAGTTGGCCTTCTGGATAGCGTCTTGTACACTGGTCCGCATGGTCTGCATGACTTGTCTGGGATTATCACTCTTAACAACAGCACTTCCAGAGACGATCATGTTGGCGCCAGCCTGCACGTTAACAAGTCGTACACACACAATAAATTACAGCAATACTTGCTTCCAAATCATTCATAATAGACAATTAATTACAGGAATGTTTGTTTTCATATCATTCATTATTAATCATGGAGGTATGTAGCTACCTCCAAAATATAAGATGATCAAAATTCAATCCGTTAATTTCAATGACTCTGATAAAGAAAAGAAGACTTGACTTGAATCTGTAACATACTGCTTACCAGGCAGCAGCACCACCATCAGGCTATGCTGGGTGACAGCAATACCATGGTAAAGCTTGAAGCTGTTTGTTACCCAGCATATTTGAATAAACAAAGTATTCAGCGAAATTGAATTGCATGTTATGTTATCCCGTTAAAATGAAGTTGTGATGGTTTTTAATGTGTTATGTGTACCAGTATTTTGTTGGAGGGGACCTTAAAAACTTATTGAAATGAAACTCAAACACAATGATAATTTCACAATTACCAACTAAAATCACATTTGATATTCAAAATGAAATGTGCAAACAACACATAACACTTAATTAAAAGACCATCACAACATCACCAAACACAATCCACTCTCCAAACTAATAAACAATGAACTGGTGATGATAACAATGCATTTTGCATCTTTTCACTTTTGACTTTGCGCCTTATTAAAATTTCTTGCGCACACCATGAATCCATAGTCATGGCAAATGAGGTATCATCATAAAGGAAAAAAAAACTCACGAACAATTTACTGGTATTACAAAATTTCCAAATTGCTTTAAAAAGTAGCATGTTAGATAACGAAGCTTCGTTATCTAACATGCTACTTTTTAAAGCAATTTGGAAAAAAAAAACAATAGGGTTTTCAACGATACCAATATCAACTATTATACTTCAGTACCAAGAGAGATATCGACAATCAGAGTTGAGTTGTGGAACTTTTTTTTGAGTAGTTTATGACTGCATCAATAATAATGATAATGATATCAACGTTCTTATATAGCGCCTAATACCCTTGACAGGGTCTCTACGCGGTTAGAAAAATGAAAATTTGATAACAGGAAGGAAGAAAAAGAAAACGCTGCATCTAGATCAAACTACATCAATGGTAGGATATACTTTGTAACTCTTTATAATAGTACACTGTACACCAGTATGATTGATATCAATGGCCTTTAGCTTGTCCTACTCCACTATCAACCTCAAAGCCCTAGACCCTATAATATAACAAGATTTTAGGATTGACCATAAATATGTTTAGTACACTGCTAGCCCTTAACTTATGACTCATATCAATGATCTTTACCCCTTTCGGGACGATGGGCTTGTACAGAAGCGTAGTAAATAACACACCTAAAGATGATTTTCTCCATATTTATTGGTCAGAAATATGTATTTTATGGGACAGAAGCATTGGGGCAATAATAACCTTCACTTTGAGTGAAAAGGTTATATTTTCTTGGCTTTTGTGGAAGAAATTTGTCCCTGAGTGTGCGATTTACTGGGCTTCTGTACAAGCCCGTCGTCCTCAAAGGGTTAAGGTCCACGACATGCAACTGCATGTTGACTTCTGTTGATGCCTATTGGTGTGTACATAATCAAAACACTAAATATCTTATGAAAATATGCATCATATATTATAAAATATTGTTTCCAACATTTTTATACATCCTGCTAAGCCCCACTTCTAAAACTGCTCCAAATTATCTTTATTCATATTCTGCATGTGACGTCATCATCTTGTAACACTTGAGCTGAATACACAGAATTATGTGCCTTTTCATTCAGTGTCATATATTTTTATGAAAATGTTTATCTCTGACACAGCAATGACTATTATGATTCAAAGGCTGTCAGAGGTTACTGTGTGAAAATGTGATGCTATTGCATGCAGGTGTACATAGTACAGTGAAACCTGTATATAAAGACCGCCCAAGGGAGACAAGAAAAGTGGTCTTTATGAGCAGGTGGTCTTTAAGTACAGGTTCCTGTTATTACACATTTCAATGAAAAGCACTTTTGAAGGGAAACCAAAATTGTGGTCTTTACAGACAGGTTTTCCTTCTATACAGGTGGTCACTAGAGCAGGTTTCACTGTAACAGCAATGAATTTGAAGGCACATAACTTTGTCTGTTCCGCTCAGCAATGACTATTATGACACAACAATGACTATTACGATGACCATTCTGACCAGGGATGTAGTCGAGGCCGGCCGTTCCAAGTCACGAGGTCGCTGGAAAAATATTGTTCCCATAGACTTTGTACACGTGACTCGGTCCGAGGCCAAGGCCAAGGCCGGCAAAATCCGGCCTTGATGCCAGCCTCAACTACATCCCTGATTCTGACACAGCAATAACTATTATGATTCAAAGGGTGTCAGAGGGGGTATTGTGTGAAAATGTGATGCTATTTTATGCAGGTGTACGTAGTAATAGCAATGAATGTGAAGGCACATAACTTTGTCTGTTCTGCTCAAGTGCTCTGAAATGATGATGTCACATGCAGAATATGAACAAAGATGATCTGGAGGATCTTTTTGTACAGGTGGGGCCTAGCAGGGTGCAGAAAAATGTTTTTAAAAATGTCTAAAATATATGATGCATATTTTCATAAAACATTTCAGTGATTTGGTGATATACAGACCAATAGGCATCAACAGAAGTCAACATGCATTTGGATACCATAGGACCAATAAAGCAGTCCTCACCTCTGCCGCCATATCAATCGTAGCTGGTCCTACCCCACCATCGACCTCAATGTCCAGACTTTTGTACTTGGCTCTCAATCGTCTGACCTGTACAACAAATAAGAGAAGTAGTATGGACAAGAAATAAGTAAGTTGCCAAAGAATTCATTCATAATAATCAGTAATTATTTCCAGTTTCCCAATCTTTATTTTTGTGTTTGTGATTGTTTAAAGCTTTAATCTGGATGGACAAGTAATATTTCATAAAGGAAAATAATGTTGGAACTTACCCCGTCGATTTTGTACTCACGGCAACCATGAAATCAAATATTGAATAACATGGACCCACCTCCTCATTTTGATAAACTCCATATGAGAAACTTTTTTCTTACTTTCACTTGTCTTTACTGCATTTCAAAGAATAACTAACATGGTTGAAAACAGTTCTCAGTTTCTACAAAAATCACTCTAAATTCAGTTGAACACTTTTAAGTGCACTTTTTAAGGATTCCCCTGTGAAATTTTTTGGTCAAATGTTTCTTCCTTGTCACACAATTATGCATATTTGTTATGAAGCATTGTGTGTGTTCATAATATAAATCAAAAGATGCATTTCCTAAAGTAACCCAATTCAAGACAAATCCTGCCAGCCTTGATATACACTCTGGTCAGTATTGTCAACTCCTTTGGTTCTTGAGGTATTGTTGACTGCTTCCAATCATGTCAATGCCTTTTAAAGTCACTTATAAAATAAATTTCATGAAGTATGAAATTGTTTGACTTTGTCCATCAAATGTTTGACAGTAATTAGCTACAATGAGAAACACTACATTCCTGTTTGTTTTTATTTTTCACTATTTTGAAAACTACTTGCATATATTTCGAAATTACACTGAGACTTGTATTTACATTGATTTAGATGATTACTGAAAACAAATCAGATACTTTTTGGTGTTCTAAGTAAAAGTGAGTTGTGTCGGCTTGTTCTCAAACCGTGAACCTCAAGGTCATAAACCGGTTCAAGCCGTTGCCCCATATAAATTGAGATGGACCATCTTTATTCAATACTAACACTAAGTGTGGTGTTTTGTAGTGCTAACAAAAGGCTAGGGGAAAAATAGTGCTTAATGTGTTTATGTACTACCCTGCACCAATGCCCCAGGCTCACAGATGTCCGAAACAAACCAACTCAAATTTAGTTCTACGAAATGACCTATAAAATTTAAAAGTTAGGATTCTGAATACTTCAGATTTTATCATCCTGCCTAAGCTGATGCAATGAACCAATTCTCCAATTTTGTCAATAACTATATCAAAGAATTGTATTTTCATTTGCCCTTTCGTGACGCCACATAAACACTAAACTAAGGGCATTTTGAGTCATGGCAAAAGCACACACACATACAGGCAGACTTGGGTGGGGATTTTACACAGTGAGTCAAAGATGCACTTAGTTTAGTGTTTATCCTACATCATGAAAAGGCAAATAAAAATAACTTTCTTTCATTATTCTAATAATGCAATAACTATACGTTATTCAGAAGTCAATAAGTTACTATATTGTAAGTGTACAATCTGCAGGAATACATTATTCTCACGTTTGAAATACTACAGTGCACTCTCATTATAAAGAAGTCCTTGGGACCCATGAAATTGTTTCTTTATAATGAAATTTCTTTATATCAGGGTTGCAAACACAATACAAAAGAAATCCGAGATATGGGACCAAAGATTTTATTTCTTCAAAATGAAATTTTGTTATATCAGTGTTCTTTATAATGAGAGTGCACTGGATTATGATCCATATATCATATATATTGAAAGATTTTGCAGTAGATCTGCCTTCTTGAATAGTAAAGATTAAAAGGAGACAGCAACAACACAGAAAGCTGGTCTTTGTACCTTTGGCATCATATCCACCATAAATTTCTGCCCTCCAAATCCTGGCTCCACTGTCATGACGAGGACCATATCAACATCCTCAATGTAAGGCAATACAGTGTCTATGGGAGTGGCTGGCTTCACTGCTATACCAACCTGCAAACAAAATATTCACAGATTTAGCATTCATAAAAGCATAGTGAGTTAATTTATTCATATATTTTTCCTAATTATTGTAAGAGTGCACATAACACACATAAACAAATGTTAGAGCAAAGTTGCAAAGGCAGCATGCTTGTGGTAGTACTATTGGCATACAGAAAGAGCCATTATATTAACCCCTTGGGGATGACAGGCTTACAATATACAGAAGCCTAGTACACCACAAGCTCAGCCCATAAAATTTAATCAACTTTACTGATGATCAACAATGTACAGTTAAATTATCTACAAATAACATTTCAGTATACATTTTTTGCTTTTTATCAGTGAAGAAAATATACATGCTGTGTAGACTTTTAAGAAAAAAATATATATATAATACTTAATTGATCCATTTACATTTTGATATGGTCAACCAAGTGAAAATAAACTTTTTTCATTAAAGCAGAATGAAACCCAGACATCTTCCTGTACTCAGAGAATACAGAACAATAAAAGAAATACAACAGTGAAAGTTTGAGCAAATTTGGTTGAACTGTTCAAGAATTATTAATGTTCAAAAGTTTATTTAATCGTCGTTATGGAGGATTCTTAAATTGGCAACTCTACCACTTTTTGAGATGAAAGTGTGGAGAACTCCCATTGGCTTTGTACACAAATTTCACGTATTCTCATTTTTTTTGAAATCTCTGATTGCCTCTTGCTTGTTGTACCAGTTTGTCCGAGCCAATGATTTGTACATGTTTCTGCAGACATTTGAATTACTTCCCACACCTCCCACTTTCCCACAACCCGTAACCTTTGTACAACACTTTGTAGTACCACACCCAACTGGCGACGTTCTCCACCACCTTTCGATTCTCCACACACCACTGGCTTAGTGTTAGCCACCTTTACAGCACCCTCCACTCGCTTGCTTCCACACGTATTCACCCCTATTTCTTTTTCTTATTGTTACTCTCTTCTCTGACAACTGCACACGTACGCGTCTCTGAAGTTTCACTCCCCGTTACCCAACTACCTGGCCATACTACGC
>JZLH01S0252692.1:0-10488 GCA_001188425.1 Eucidaris tribuloides
GAAAAAAATATGATATTTTTTATTAATTAATCATTGATAAAATTGATATATAGTGAGAATTTCTCCTGAAATGCCTTTAAAATGCTTAAGATCGTCCAATTTTAATTCTAAAAAACTCAAAAGCTCCTAGCTCGGTCGCTTCGCTCCCTCGCTTGCACTTTCCCTCAATAATTTGAACATTTCGGCCCAAAAATTCCTGTGTATGGCCTCGTTTTTCAAGGTACTCTCCACTGCATGATAGTATAGTTATAATCGACCATTTTGAAAATGTGTATATTTCCGACTTTTAACCTATATTTATTCATAACATTGGTTTTAGAATGAAGTATTATACTGGCAGACATGCAGAGACCAGCAATCCCAACTGCCCAAACACTGTCGTAAATTGGGAAATTTGGAGGAGGGGGATTGAGGGATATATCCCACCACTTTTCAGGAAGGAGGGGGATGTTCTGTACAAATATACCTCCACTTTTCAATAAGTGTTTTTGTGTTTATTCAATTATTACTAACATTTATATATATATATTTAAATGCTAAAAATATTGTTATCTGAATATCCTGATGTTTCCAGTTTAATATCTCCCATTCATGTTCATTACTAACGTGTTTTCCATTGGTCCAAATGGGCATTCTATCCATTTCCCTATTCAGAGCACAGATAACGCAAAATATAGGCCTAATTAAACATGTAGAAAACAAACTCAGATATTTTCACATGAGGACATAAGGAGTGCAATCGTTTTCTTTTAGCAATTGTCAATTTTCCCACCTCTGATAAGCCTCCCCTGTGACAATGGCCTTTTTTCACATTTTAGAGGCACCTGTTCTAATTTAAGTGCCGCTATACCGCCTTTTGTATAAGTGATACTGTTTTTTAAATGCCTCCTTTTCCTCTTTACTTTGGGCCCCGAATTTGAATCGACTTAGAGCAACTTACTTTAAAATTTTCAGGCTCACTCGCTACGCTCGCTCGCCAATGTTTCATATATTATGTTTGGAGGTCTTTTCAGTCTCTGAATTTGAGACATTTCAGAAACATTTTCCACTTTTTTAAGATGTTATTAGGCACCATGAATTCTCACAGGTCCTAAAAATTTTCTCGCTCGCTTCGCTCGCTCGTTCATTGATATAGGCCATGAAAACCCAACTGCAAAATCTAATGCTATGATATCTAGTGTTTTATATTACAGCAAAAAAATCGAGAAATCACAATAAAAGCTATATGCCAATTTTAGGGTAGAGATAGTGGTATTTTTGCACGTTGTAAGTGTCCCCTTTTCAAGAAATAGCCCTTGATTTTGGGGTGCCCCCAAAAATGTTGGGCCAAAATTTGGAAATTTCATCGATCATCCCCCCCCCATTCCTCGGAACGGATTTACGCCCATGATTAATACAACGCAAAAGAAATTTCAACGTGACAGCATCTTCTGATAATAATTGAACAACAAGGAGGAAAAGTATGACAATCAACATTTTCAAGCACAAATTTCAAACTGTATACTTGATTCTGCGAGTATTGTGTCTTAAATTGAGGATTGCTTCCAATTTTGCAATTTTCCCTCGAAGTATGTTCATCGTACTGGTACACGTAACGTACCTGTAGGCAGTGCAGCATCCAAGAAATACGAGAATTAGCGCCGAAAGGGCGATGAAAGCCGCCTGGGGTACGGCAACTATGGCATCGACTAGACACTGGTTATTGAAGACTTGCTCGTAGTCCCACGAGAAGTTGTCAAAATTCGGTAGCTCGGAACTGTTCTTTCCACAGAACCATTCCCACTGGTCGGAGCCCATCACGGTAACAGGGCCGGGAGGCGGCTTTTATCAGATTTCGTATTTTTCTGTGAAGGTATAAAGGTTTTGAAGAACTGGATTTGACCAGTTTAATAAAACATTCAAATTGTATGCATAACTTTTAAACAAAGTTTGTCCCCAACAACTCGAGTGCTTGCCCGAGGCTTGCCCGACATAGCAACACGGTGACACCTAATGTATGAAGTTGGATTCAAAGTATTGAAATGTACAGTATTCATTATACACACACAAAACACACACACACACACACACACACACACACACACACACACACACACACACACACACACACACACACACACACACACACACACACACACACACACACACACACACACACACACACACACACAAACAAACAAACACAAATAAAGACAAATTATCAGTGATGTCATTTTGACAAATGATCTGCTCATGTGACCCTATGGTTAGAAGAACAACACGAATAAGAACACGAATAAACACAAAACAGCATTTACAGAGCGGTGAGCCACTTTCTGGGCCGCAACTAAATTAAAAATAAACAATGTTTTCAACCTATCCGTTTTTTTTTTACAGTAAGACAGTGAACATTAGGCATAAAAACATTACTGTCGCTTGTCAATCTGAATAATATTTTCAAAAGGTCGCTAAACATACATCAACAAAAATAGGTAGAGGATGCATGAGTGTAATAATTTGCCGATAATGTGCATGTTAGCATTCTGTAATAACGAAACAGTGTTTTGATGTTGATACTACAACCGACAAACCAACTCATTTTGTAATAATTATTATATTATCTTTATTACCTGATACAGTAACTGCTAAGTCTTTGACCTCAATCGGCAGCTATTAAACAGCTATTAAACGACCAGCTCATTCATTCCGGGACCAGTATTCCAGGACTAACAATAATTGTACACCTTTATGATCATCCACTCCAGCACGCACGCTATCTGTTGTGACTGGTGGTCATGCAGCAAGTTCAATGCTATGTCTATTGTTAGGTAAAATGAAGTTCAGATGAAATCAATGAGTTCGGTCAAGTGTGTTTTTTTTTTCCATTTTTTTTTCGAACTTTACTCCTGCTGATAAGCACGTTGCCATTCAGGGTGACCCAGAAAAATTTATAGTAAAAATATGTAACAAAGCAAGGTATATATTTAGAAATAGCCCATAATTCTATTCGAAGTAACCTATGTGTGTGAAGCGGGGCAGAGTAAAATAAAATTAATTTTTCGGGGCTACTTTCAAGCCTGAATTAGTGATTTGACTATATTATACATTAAACCCTATGAGGAAAATTGAGGGCTGTTTTGTTAATTTGGGGGGCTAAATCGCCCTCAGCCCCTGTGTATTTCCTACGCTGTTATGAAGTGTGCAGTGCTGCAGTTAATGAAAATGCATTATTTTTTCCTAAAAAAAAAAAGAAAAGAAAAACTAGTATAAACAAGTTCATTTCAAGTTGTATGCTTTTTCAATTATACCTTGTATGGGTCATTCTTTTTCCGAGTCATGAAAAATAACAGATCAAGCATTTGATCTTATTTATCACTGATTTGATAATACAGAGATTAACGGCAAATTTTTTCTGCATCGTAACTTGTTCATATTCCACATATGAGGGCATCATAAAAAACGGATATAAAAAGGGGTTTGAAGAAATGTTTCAATATCAAATCTGACGGTTTAGATTTCAGATTTACTCAGGCAAATGGGTTTTTTAAAGTGTCCTTCCGATTGTCGTAAATTAGTCATGCATGAATGAAAATGAAAGAAAAGAAAATATGCTTTGCCTAGACCTTGCGTTACAAATTTGTTACTAAGATATGATTATGAAAATTACTACATCAATATTGGGTTCGGGTTTTTTTCTGGGACACACTGTAGACCGTACTGTTGATGCCATGGTACACACGCACCAAGCCAGTAGAATGCGAGGTGCCGAAACCAATGAACGATAAGATAGGGTGCCGAATGCCTCGAACAATGTAATTATGGACTGTACTGTACTGGTGTACTTTTGTCCCAGTAAATTATAGCCTGGAAGTTCAGTGGCGGTTCTAGGGGAAGGAGCGCATGGACCGTGCCCCTTCCCCCCGTCAACCTTAAAAAGTGCGTATATAATGCGGCATAAAGTCCCGCGACCAGAAGAGACGACTTCTTTCATTTTACCCCTTTTCCTTGCTTGTCAGCTGAAAACAGATGACCTTTGGGCCACTGCGCACACATTGAGTTCGCCCCCTTTTTCTGTTAGACTCCTGGATCTGCCGCTGACATTATTTACTGATATTTATTTCTCCTTATCGCGTTATGTTAATAACCACACTGGCGTTGAGTGCGCCATACTGATTTCCCCCGGCGTAAGCTCAATTTGCCGACTTGTTCATTTCTGATATCTCGATCATTTCATGATTTTGCAGTCACTTTACAGTTTCTTGAGGCACTTTCAAGCGCTCACAACCATGCTGTTGCCTCCCTTTTTAGATTATTTTTTGTGGTAATGGCTATGATAAGTAATACATTAATTAAAGGCTACTTAAAACTTTCAAAAATGGCAGGCGTGTTATATTTTGTGGGATATAGGCCTACAAAGGTGAGCTCTGAGCAAGGAAAAGGATTTCACACCGAGGTTTAAACGAGATATGGGAACAACGAATTTTGTGGCAGACGTCAAGCAAAGAGAGAATAAGCAATTTTCTTGAAAACCAAGGAGATTATGTTTAAAAGAGAATTTTAAAAATATTTTTATCACCTTACACAGCCAACGATATTGAATTCTTGTCTCTCTCCAAATCCGAGGTCCAAAATTTTGCTCAGTCACGTCAGCCTCCGAAAACTCGCTCAGCTGGGGGGGGGGGGGTTGGTTAGTGACGAAAATTTTTCTCCAATCCAAGGTCCAAAACTTTTCCCTGTCACGTCATCCTCCGACAACTCGCTCAGCGGGAGAGGGGGTGGGGGGTTTACGTAAAAAAAATTCAAGCTCTAAGAAAAATATACATTTACTTCCAGTTTTCATTGTTAGTTCACATTTTCCAACAACCCCCTTTCAACGAAAAAAGACGGTGATTACGGGGGAAAGGGGGGGGGGGTGGTTTGGGGGTGGTCTGTAAAAGGGGGGTAGGAACACCCCAAACCACCCCCTGCGTACGCGTATGGGCGTCGATAATATTTCGGTTTGGGGGAGGGAAAGGGTGAAAATTAAATATATTACCTCGAAGCGTAGTTTAGTAGTATTTTTATGATCAGTTTAATGGATTTGTAGTGCCTTGGACTATTTTTATGAATATTCTAGCATTGGGTTTTATAAATGTTTTACGTTGTCACAATTATTCGGAGGAGGGGGAGGGATACCCACCTGCCCTCATTTGATCGACACCCCTGATGTTACCCAAATCATTGTTTGAACGTTTTAACGCTGTGCACATATGTAAATAAATAATTATTCAATCCTGATTTTTTTTACATAACGGTTAATTTGCAAAGTTATCTCCATAGATTGTTAGATATTACCGCACTGCATCGGGCAGGAGCTCGAGGAGAACTCCGGAAGAAGCTTCTAAATGGGCAGGACCTTTGGCGAAACTCATGCAGTAACGACTGATATGGAGGAAGAGTTTGAGGAAAATTCGGGCAGGTTGGTGCAAAACAGCTATTGTAGATCAGAAAAAAATCTTTTCATGGGTATTTTGATTTAAATCTAAAACTTCATTCTTTTCTCATTGTTTCCCATGAGCGATCAGTATGGAAAGAATGTTGAACTATTAACTGTAAACCGGCTGTGTTGATTTTCAAATGATACAAATTGAATTTCTTTTACATTCATCATTTCATACGATAATTCGGAACGGCTAATTTTGGCGAGTGAAAGCTTACAAATATATTACTATAACTATATATCACTGCATATTACTAAATAACCCAAACAAAACAGGTGGCTATCGTAACTGCAAAGTTATAAAACTCAATTAATAATCAATCATGCGTTTTTTTTATCTGATTTTAAAACTTACACGAAGTAGGCCTATATTTTCTAAAAGATTTTTATTTGACAAGTCAAAGGACATTACTAAATAACCCAAACAAAACAGGTGGCTATCATAACTGCAAAGTTATAAAACTCAATTAATAATCAAACATGCGTGTTTTATCTGATTTTAAAACTTACACGAAGTAGGCCTTTATTTTCTAAAAGATTTTTATTTGACAAGTCAAAGGACTTACAGTAAAACAAAACTGCAAAACCGTAAAAATCAATTCATTATTTAACATGAATCATTCCGTCTGACTATTCATAAATGAAACCAGTACATTTGAAAAAGTTTAGTTTTATGTAGAAAGTTAAATGAGTGGCAGCATATTCACAAGTTAAACAAACAAAATATAGCTACCATAACTGCGAAGCCATTAAACTCAATTCACAGTCTAGCATCATTAATTTCACCAGATTACGATACTACATACAGAAGCGCCCAGTTCTATGTGGCAACTTTTATTTATTAAGAGTCGCAGTATTATTCGCAAGCCAAACAAAGCCTATCATACTGCATGCAAGGTCATAAACCTCAGATCATATTCTAGCATGAACTTAGATATCTGGTGCTATACGGTAGAACTAAAAAAATGTAGAACACCATTGCTTTGACCCCTACAGGTCCAGAACGTAGGCCTTACCTAGCTTGTTACTCTGCTTCTGGCGTGTTCTTGATTCCTGTGACTGCATGTAGTTCTCAACTATATGACACAATATGTGTTTACAAGCAATGCTCACTCACAATGTGGAGATAGATACATATGAAACCAACATAATGTGCACTCAATCAGCTTACAAAACATTGAACTTGACACAAACACGGGAAATACATCGGGTAACGTACGCATTACCCTATTTGCCTCATGCACAAAACAACAGTCACAGCGCAGCAACCGCAACCAAAAATGTATGCCAAAGTACGTTGGAGATGTATGTCAGAGTACATTGCGAAACGTTGAGCAATCTGGTTTGCAAACTTAATCACGGCGACCTAACGACAAGGCCCGTTGAAATAAGTGAAAGTGCAAATATTTACCTTTAATTCTTTCGTCCCTAAGCCGAGTCACATACAGTATGTTGTAGCGTAGGCTTACTATTGTTCCAAATTGGTAGCATGTATACCTCTACCCCCGCCCACTGGTCCAGCTTAGGAACGACTAGTCAATTGTCTTCTCATGAAAAACCTGTGTTGATCTTGTCGACATAACGTGAAGAGATCTGTTTCAAAACGGGGTATATCCCTTTTCCACTAAAATTGAGTTATTAATATTAACACAGTTACCACCTACTTATCTAGCGATAATTCAACAATTGAAGCCCAATTGCAAAGTACATAATATCTCGGGTTTTACTTTTGTTTTTCCATATACATATATAGGCACGTTCACAAACTCGGGCAAATATATGCATTTTTCTCCAAAGTTACAATGGTTGACTTAGACCATTTTGCAGTCATACACTTCACATTTAACTGGCATGTTGTGATTTGGTACAATATCAAGCTCCAAGGTACGACGGCAAAATCTATTGTACAGACGCACACTTATCAGTCAAAGTCCTTGTTTTCTTTGCTGTGTTAGAAATGTTGATCAAATATTGCCGATTATTAATGAAGGTCGTGTAAATAAAGATCACCAAGAACTATTTGAGTACAGCACAAGTCTATAAACGATTTTGTGGCGAAAGCATGATCGAGGCGAAACAAAATGATTAATTAAGATACCTTCATTGAAACTAAATTATCTAGGTCACGTATACAGGGTATAGGGGACGTTCTGCAATCTAAAGTAATGATGTTTTGAAAGGAAGAGTGTCCGACAATAAATCAAATGTTAAGTAGAAACAGTTCATTAAGTACATCAAGCTTTTGAGTCGATCAGACAAAGATAGTTTGTCATCAATCTGTAGCTGTAAAAAACAGTTAAACCTTACGTGAATGGTGATTGTTGTGGTTTCTAAACATCCGAGAGGAGCTATCACTAGGTGGTCTTATGCCAAAAGGGCCTTAACCCTATTTTACCTTTCTGCCAAAAGGGCGTTAATACCTTAAATTTTGAACACTCATAAAGCCCTTCTGGCATAAAGTTGAATTTGGTTAAAGCCCTTTTGGCATACGACCGACGGCTATATTTTGTGACAAAAAAGTCGGAGGCTCCAGACCTTCCTTTTTTTTATTAATTAAAAAAAAATCGGAAGAGTTTTAGATCGTGCGATTTTCAGGGCACCTAAATCAATGATCTAAAAAACTCAAAGGTAGACAATTTCATTTTCACCACTTACCACAAATGTATACTGCCTTTAAACTCGACATTTTATACTCCAAATCAGCTAAGGGATAGTTACGGTAGTCAATGAGAAAAATTAGATAGAACTCAAAGTCGTGAGGGGGAGTTGTAAAAACAACTGTGCGCCGTAATAAGAATAAGATATAAGTTATTTTTTGACAGGTCTAGCATTTCAGAATACTTTAAAAAGTTAGATATCACATGAATAATGATGATTATCATAGAAACATCAGTAATGGGGGGGGGTTAGGTGCTCCTCCAAGGTCCACTAGAAACAATGGTGAGGACAATTAATCGTTTTGAGCCCCTTAAAAAAACAGAAGGTGATGAAAATATCTGATAGCGCAGAATGGCTAATGAATTATGTCTAACAGTGTCTAACATAATTCAAATTAGGTTTAAATTACGTAACTACTACATGTATACTACTACTACTACTACTACTACTACTACTACTACTACTACCAGACTTACTACTACTACTTCTACTACTACTACTACTTCTACTACTACTACTACTATTACTACTACTACTACTACTACTACTACTACTACTACTACTACTACTACTACTACTACTACTACTACTACTACTTCTACTACTACTACTACTACTACTAATGGGTGGATATTATGTGAGTTTAAAAAAAAGTAATGGCAAGGCTGTCTTTTGACATTCATACTGTAGTTGTATGTTTTGATGCTGGGTTTATAGTACGCATTATCACATTCAAGATGGAATGCCTAAGCCTTTTCTTTTTCACAACAAAAATTTTATTATGTAACGATGTTTGGTTGTGCATATTTTTATGCATGTAAGACGACATACAAAAGGTTTCACTTATTCATCTATTTGTATTTTTGGCTAAATGCATTGAATAAAAGACATTTAAAATCCCTGAAATAAAAGAGTACAGGTTGTACGTGCCGATTTGTGTGAGTGTATGTATGTATGTGTCTGTGTATATTTTGTTTGTTTGTTTGTACTTGTGTGTATATTCTTGTCTGTGTGTGTATATGTGTGTATAAAAAAGATGGAGAAAGGGCCGTTACTCTTTTATTAGCGGGAAGTAAAACTGATTCAACTCATAATAAATTTTACATGGAAATTATAAAGGGCAAACGTGCCACGTCGTGGAATACCATTACGTCCTTGCAGTATTTCTTTTTTTTTTACCACGCCCCTGGCATATATACCTGTGGTTTTTTTTTCTATTCAGAAACTTGACTGTTATTCTTAAGAAAACAAAATTTTCTTTAATTGTTCATTAAGCGGTTCTGAGTGAATTTTAAGTAGCAATAAAAGTATAGCAAAAGCGAATGCTAAATTGGGTTTATATTTATATTATAATTATTAAAATACGCCAATGACAATTAGAATTCTGAAAATTGGAAATTTGCGTGTTCTGTCGGTGAATTTTGAGCCAGTTAAGTCACCAGGTCACCGAAGAGTCCTGAGAACCTGCCTGTGACACAAATAAGTCGGGCATTTCATCAGCTTATATTGCGTCGCATCAGACTGAAGACGCAGAGTATCAAGACTTCTACAGACCAATTATTTCTTCATAAATTAGCGGGAATGAGAGTGCTGCTGCATTCAACCCTGAAATTTTGGATCGAATCGAATTATATCATTTTTGACTACTCGGAGGTTAACTTGAGCCGTGTGAGATAACAAAATTAGCAAATAATAATTTTCATCTCTTAGTTCCTTCGATTGTAAATTACCCATTGTTGCTCATCGGCTGGGAGTTTTTTTCGACGCAGCTAAAATGGTAATTATTCTGATCCAAGCAGGTGCGTCGCTAGCGAATGGGTATGAGGGTGGATAAACATCCCCTCCCCAATATAGGCGAGAAGTTGTGGGGTCAATTGTGATCCTGTCTCTTAAAATAACGGAGGACCTTATATTTGCTTGTTGACTAGTCGCTCCTCGATAAACGGAGGACTCTGTATAGGGCAAAATAACGAAAGACCTCATTTCTTTTTGATTGTTGACTAATTGTCGCCCGTCGGTACACAAATGATTCCGTCAAGTAACATGACGGAGGACCTTTCATTTATTTATATTTTTTTACGTTGGGTACCCCCCAATTATACGGTTCTGGCGACGTCCCTGGATCTACATCATGCAGTGTCACATAATTATGTTGTTCGTGATGGTAATGTATGTTGCATTGTTAAGTTCAGTTCAGTTGATTGTTTTTGCAACTTTTTTTTCACAATATACAGAATAACAAAAATTGCTTTTTCAAAATATTGATAATGATATTCAAATTTTCAAAACTATTTACAAATGATATGATATATACATAAACATACACAAATAATATATATACATAAATAATAGTTATTCAACTTATTTAGTAA
>JZLH01S0252692.1:15581-44169 GCA_001188425.1 Eucidaris tribuloides
CTTTTTATGGTCAATTCACAGTGCATCTTGCAAACATGACATTTTCTTCTTTTTTTAGTGGGGTGTATCTGAATCATTACTTTATTTTTGTCTTGCTTATGACAGAATTGCTATCAGCTCTTCTCTGAGCATGCTGAGGATTCAATACTTATGCACATCAGTTGAAATCCTCCGCAGCATCGGTCTGCAAGGCATTAAACATTGACCATTAGAATGCAATTCTGTGCGCAAATACATTTTTGGCCGATTGGACAAAAGTGGGCTGTGCTCACTCATGCGAGAAATACTTTCAAAACCAACAGTATCATAAGATAGCTTAGGTCCAAGGTAACATATTCATATTAAAAAAGTGATCTCAAAATCATGAGAGTTTTTAAAATATTTTTTTACTAAGTGTTTACTTTTTTTGATACACACTGTATAGTGTTGAAATACCCAACGGACATTGTTAACAAGTTAATATTTTGAGTATTGAGTATTTATTTATTCCATATATATATATACATAACAAAATTTGAGATATACATACAAAGCAAATTCCAGATTGTTACACACGAACGATTACATTATTATAATTTTTGGTATCATAAGAAATTAAAATTTACATGTATACGTCATTTCAGGGAATTAACGTTTCAATTAATATGGAAAAGGGAAACGCCATAAGCAAAGCTGGGATATTTTGAAAGTGACAACATAATTTTCATTTTTGTTGTTGTTGTATTATTGGTTATTTACTTAATCACTTGAACAGTATCATACAGCCCAGACACTGAAATTTAAGTTTTATTTTCAATAATAATGCCAAACACTGTAATTAACCCTTTCTGCAAAATAAAAATACGCTTCCATCATGCCCATTGACACTGATTATATTCACAAGTTAAGTATGCATAAAAATGGTAGAAAAGTGCACTTTGTGAAAGAGGGAAAGGCAGAAATACACTGGAAAAAGAGAGGATAATGGATATAAGACCGTGTTCCGTGTATTTATTTCAAAGCATTTTATTGTGTTTTTATTGGTCATTGGATTTTTTTTTGGGAATAGAAACTACAAAAATGTAAAAACAAATAGTTTTGATAGGACTGCTTGTCACGCATCGCATTAATTTTATGACAAATTTGATCAAGGTATATTTACGAGTGTGCATTTGTCACGAATGAAGTGTTCGTAAAAAGAAAAGAAATATCAAGTTTCCATTTCTAAGTGGGCAGCGTAATTAGATTATTCCTCGAATATGCTTTCACTGTACCTGTGTCATTATGTCACGTCGTGAAAGGATATAAAAGGACAATAATACACTCCAGGGGCGGCGGCGGGGGGGGGGGGGCAAAGCCAAAAAAGGGCACTTATATGTCAAAAGGGGCATTGGGCGCAAGCAGATATTTTCACCATCCGATTAGGTGTTTGCTTGAAGATGCTGTTTTTAGCGGCAATCTAGCTCGAATCCAACTTTTTTTAAAATGGGTTCCGATTTTAATGGTTCGATTTCAAACATGAAATCTAATGCCTGCACATGATCGCGAGCGAGCGTAGCGAGCGAGCGGTTTGAGAAAATTTTGAAATGTTAAGTTGTAAAACTCGCATGTGGTCATTCTGGCGCTAATTACAGCACTGATTTTTTGTAGTATTTTACAAAAGATAAAGAACATCTGTCTAAATCAAACTTTTCTGCTTGAAGTAACTGTTTCTTCATAGTAATGTAACTTGAGCAAAACCTTTTTGAAGTGGATTTCTGATCATTAAAACATGAAATATACATATATTTACCTCGCGAGCGAGCGTAGCGAGCGAGCGGTTTGGGAAAAATTTGAAATTTTAACTTGTAAAACTCGCTTTGTGGTCTGTTCTGCGCTAATTACAACTCAGAATTTTTGCATGTGTTAAAAAGATGAAGAACATCAAACGAATCCATAAGAATCTATGAGCAAATACGTTAGTGAGGGCAGAGATGATAAACTACTTTCGTTATAAATTACAAAGTCATGATGCACATTGTGAATACTTGAAGTTCTGCTGAAAAAAAAGGGTCATTCTTCTCCTTACGAGGTGATTTTCTTTGTTGAAGAGAAAAGGCGACCGTAGGAAATTACCTCACGAAAAACACTTTTTTTATCGCTTCAAGAGTACAAAAATAGGGCCATGTAATCACGAAAAAAAATGGAGAGGCCCAATTTTTGCAACCGCACGGCTCTATAACATGAGAGCCAAATGCCCCTTCTAGGTACATAATGTGCCTCTTCTTTGAACAAAGTATTTTCTTTCTCTATTATGTGGCCCATCAGACAGTTAGAGCAAAAATACACAGAATAAACAATAAAAAAAAAAATAAAGAAATCACCTCCAGTGACGAATGTGCGTATATAGAGGTTTCACTGCGCTGGTTCAAACCAAGATAAGCACATTCACTTAGAAAAAAGACATGATTTGCCTTCAATTGAAATGGGGGGGGGGGGGGAATGGGGAAACAGTAGCATGGCATAATTTGCTACCACATGAGGCATTAAGAGGAGATGCTAAATGCCCTTTTCAGGCACAAAATGCTTGAATATAATTTACCTAATTATGTCAATTCGTCGTGGCTTTTACGAACCCCAAACAGTTGTTTTGGGGCCAAATTTTCGATTTTGAGTTTTCATCGTATTATGAAAGATACATAATATAAATTATCAAGTCCCAAAGTTTCAGACAGTAAAAATGTTTACTTTTGAAATATACGAGTTTAAATCACCCCTTTTATCACAAATTGTTTATCCGGTTTGTAAAACAGGGCGCACAGCGACAACACGTACACAGAGGTATACGCGCACTGGATAGGCACGGGTTTTACGAACCGATAAACAATTCGGTGCGAGCGACAAACAGTACACAAAGGATGCGCGCACGTGGTGGCGCGTTTTACGAACCGTCGAACAATTCAACGCGAAAATTGTTCGTCCATAGACAATACACGCAATGATGGCGATACCCGAAAGCAGTGGATTTTACGAACTGCCAAACAATTTTATCGCTAAATATATTTATAATTTTATGATATTGGCTCAAAATAATCAGTAAGCCAGAAACTAGATAATTTATATTTTGCACTTTTAAAAATTCAGTCATCTGTAACACGAGAAACAAGAATTTTTTTGTTGGAAAAGTGCACTTTTTCAAACGCGATTTTCTCGGAATTGCGTTTGCGCACCAAAATGAATTGTTCGCCGGTTCGTAATACCACGACGAATTGTAGGCCTGTACGTGCCCCTTAGGGGCAAAAAAATAAATAAAAATGAATATAAGAAGACAAATATCGACAAAAATGAGAAGACTAAAAAAAGGCGTCATTTCACAAAGGCACATTCATTTTGAAAAAAAGGGCATGCGTCATTTCACAAAGGGCACATTTCGTTTGAAAAGGCCATTTTTTGCTATCCAGGGGGCAAGTGCCCCCCCTGCCCCCCCGGTTCCGCCGCCCCTGATACACTCTAAAAGGCACCTTGTGAAAAGTACAACTTTTTGCACCATATCCTATAAGACGAATTATGCACTTTTCATATTGTTTTCTTTTTCCATATCCATGGATGAACATGAATTCGTCAATTATCACAAACCATACGCGTACATGTATTTAGGGGGTGTTTTGTTGTGTTCCCCTAAAAAAGACCCTTTTTCAAAGGGGTGATGTTTAAACCTCTGTTACAAAAAAAAACAACAACAACAACAACAACAAATGGTGTTATGTTGTTTGGCCGCGAGCCGTGAAAATCTTTCCATCGGACCCGACTTTTTTTTTAGTTTTTGACTTTTCACTTCGCTGTTTGGCCGTAAACGGACATGATTTACTCATGGATGAACAATCCCCTTTTTTGGCTTTTCGCTTCGCTGTTTGGCCAAGAAAAAAAATATCCTGGCGGATCTGATAATCCCTTTTTTAGTTTTTGGCTTTTCGCTTCGATGTTTGGCCGTGATCGGACATGATTTGGCAGCGGATGAACGGTCCCCTTTTAAAATCCTGGATACGCCTACCGTATGTTACAAACACATGGATGTTTCAAATGGTGAAATAAGGCAGTGGTCACAGTATACATGACTTGTTAGTACTTTTTCTAGTGCAAACGAAATTGTGTAATGAATAACTCTTTAATGCTAGTTCATGGTATCATCGATTGGCTGTGTTCAATTTGAAATTGATCTCTTGAAGTGCAATTGTGTATTTGTTTCTCTTAAACGCTATTCTTTGTCCAGACATCTCCTTCAAAGAATATTAACGATCCAAGAATTGGGTGAAATGTCAATAGCACTATGATCTTCTTTATTTAAAGGCATCGTATAACAGTGTTTCCAGTTTAAAAAATCTGAGCTACATGAGTCCCCATGTTACCAGTGTCTCCGATAAGGTCTAAAAATGAAGCCCTGAAAAAAATCACAGTTCAAAACGATCATTAAGTGCTTTAGAAGTGAAAGTCATTGAGCGACCATTCAAGTTTGTCCCATAGATTGCTGTGCAACAGAATTTTCTATCAGCTGAGAATAATTCATGTGCCGATTTTTATCTGTCTATATTTTACAAGTGACAGCATAACTGTCTAAAGTTTTGTGTTCTAGGGTGTTTATTTGTCCATTCAAACACTGTCAAGTATATCAGATAGCAAAGTTTGACAATTTTTTTTAATGAGGCTTCCACAATGTTATAAAGTGCCTTTGACAAAATATTGGAATTATGTCTCAGCTTCAAAGAATTCTCCTTTTTGCACTATTTAAAGGGTAAGTATATTATCAACTTATCAACTCGTTTCTTTAAAACTTGTTTGTTAACTTTAAAACGAGGCCATGAAACATAGCACACTATCCCTTTATTATTATTTCTTTGTTACTAATAGCTTTTCTCAATTTGCCATTATGATTTTTTTGTTTCGCTCTGTTGCATGTATGTTTTTCAAGTTAAAATGAAACAGTAGTAAAACCAATTCATCCACTCTCTATGCAGATAACTACACTCTGGTCCTAAACTTCAGACAGTATAGTATACATTGTATGTGTGCATTATTTTTCATTTGTACAGAAACCGCGTCTGAGTATTGCTCTCCTGCAAATATTACTGAGTAAGTACTTCCCATGGATTTGTTGTCTTATTAAGGAAAGTATTTGAACTATTCTATGGATAAGTTGTATGCACGCCGCAAGAATACATCCTGAAACATTATATAGACTTCATCACCAGAATTATCCTGAAACCTTAACCCTCACGGCAAGAACTATCTTGAAACCTTAGACTTCAACGCAAGAAATATCCTGAAACCTTAGACTTCACCACAAGAATTATCCTGAAACCTTAACCCTCACGGCAAGAACTATCCCGAAACCTTAGACTTCACCGCCAGAACTATCCTGAATCATTACACATCACCGCAATAATTATCCTGAAATCTTACACTTCACCACAAGAACTATCCTAAAACCTTAGACTTTACCGCAAGAATTATCCTGAAACCTTAGACTTCAACGCAAGAACTACCCTGAAACCTTAGACTTCAACGCAAGAACTATCCTGAAACCTTAGACTTCACCGCAAGAACTATCCTAAAATCATAGACTTCACCGC
This sequence comes from Eucidaris tribuloides, assembly GCA_001188425.1. Taxonomy (NCBI): domain Eukaryota; kingdom Metazoa; phylum Echinodermata; class Echinoidea; order Cidaroida; family Cidaridae; genus Eucidaris; species Eucidaris tribuloides. Next base: position 21,167 of record JZLH01S0252692.1, read on the forward strand.
AAGAACTATCCTAAAACCTTAGACTTCACCGAAAGAACTATCCTGAATCCTTAGACCTCACCGCAAGAATCATCTTGGAAGCTTAGTCTTCACCATTATCCTGAAACCTTAGACTTCAACGCAAGAACTATCCTGAAACCTTAGACTTCACCGCAAGAACTATCCTAAAATCATAGACTTCACCGCAAGAACTATCCTAAAACCTTAGACTTCACCGAAAGAACTATCCTGAATCCTTAGACTTCACCACAAGAATCATCTTGGAAGCCTAGTCTTCACCACAAGAATTATCCTGAAACCTTAGACTTCAACGCAAAAACTTTCCTGAAACCATATACTTAACCGCAAGAACTACCCTGAAATCAAAGACTTCACCGCAAGAACTATCCTAAAACCTTAGACTTCACCGCAAGAACTATTTTGAAACCTTAGACTTCACCGCAAGAACTATCCTGAAACCTTAGACTTCAGCGTAAGAACTATCCTGAAACCTTAGACTTAAATAAAAGAACAAATAAAGAACAATTAGTTGATTCATAAATGAATTTATGTTGAGATATTAGATAAGATGAACTTCATGTAAGATCTAGATATTCTATTCCAACAGCTATTTCAGGCACGAAAGGTTCATGTCCGTGTTTGTCCAACGATGTGTGTCCATACTCCATCTTCTTACCGCGTGGTCCTCGACTCCATGGTGTCATCAAGGCACAACAGGGACAACCCACTTCTAGACCGATCAAAATATCACCACGAGGGTGCAGTGGTATATTGATCTGTACACTACCAGGTATACATAAATTGAGTAGTCTCTCATTTTACTGGTTTCTGACACGGTTCTTTGTTAATATTGCTTGTGTATTTCCAGAGTGTGTTGTGTATTTATGATAACGTGAGTACCACGAAAACGGAAGAGGATGAATTTAAAAGTCGGGCTTTTATTACGTCCGTAACTCAGAAAGCCAGCTTTCTGAAGTCTCTTCTGCTTTTAGAACGTTGATGCATGGCACATTTACACTCACCGCTTTAAGCTACGCGCATTGGACTCTTACGCTCCTAAAATTAATTGCTAGTGGCCTTCAGCCTCGAAGAGGATCTGAGAATGTGGTATTCGCACCTCATCACGCAATCATCACATCATTAGGTTTAACTGAGTGATGTTACCACCTTCCATTGCAATTCACCACAGAAGATTAACTATAATCTTGTAGAAATTGAAGTGTACAACTGGTATTTAACGTGTTTGACGGGGTAAACACTTCAAGATAAGAATTAAAGGCTGAGAGGACATTTCTCCCAAAAGACTAGAATTAAAAGAACATTGCGACGACTTCGTGGCATAGAGAGTTTGACGTATCACTTTTCGTCTTTCAGATCATGTCAATAGCTGTACGAGTATGCCGTGTATGAATGGAGCAACCTGTGTAGTTGAAGGGGACGGATACTCGTGTCCGTGTCTGCTGGGATATGAAGGACGCGACTGCGGTAAGTGAGGGACGGGGACATTTTTTTTTAATCATCTCAGCCTCTAGCGGCAGTATAGTATATAAGTATTTTTTGTTATAAGCAATTGGCAATGTATAATTCGTGGTATCTTTTTTTATTTGTGTGGATGTTTATATGTCATAATACTATCATTATTGTACTAGTGGAAGCTTCTGTGTTTTTAAATATGCATGGATAGTAACACCAATCTATCCATCTATCTATCTATCTATCTATCTATCTATCTATCTATCTATCTATCCCGCAACTTTCTCCTTATTCAAGACTTTGAAATAGGCCAAGTAAAAATGATGAAAAATAGTTTATCTTTCGGATTTTCAAAAATAAGGAGGCGGCTGCATTTATTATTTAATATTTGATATTCGTTTCTAGATGGTGTACCAAAGTGTACCAAAGCTATTGGGCAAGTTTCATCACAAAATTTCTTTACCAAAACTACTTTGTCGATGTACTGTAAAGGCTTAAAACAAGTTCAAAGAAATACATCAACAAACACGTAATATTAGGTTTGCATTTTTTGACATTTAAGATAATAATTTCACAAAATAAATGAAATATCAAATATCATAGCAAAAATATCTGCAGAAAAAAAAAGCGAATGGGGATGATAAACTTGCATTTTTTAAATACTTCGCATTAAGCGATAAATAGCTTTTAGCACTGACGAAAAACTTTGTGTTCAGGGCAGCTTACAGAGAAACTTGATTTCTCTTACGTATTTCTAAGATCCCGAGAAACTTCGTCCCTGCATGGACCCTTTATAGAGGCTATGTCCATCCATTAATGCCTAATCACCTTCTTTACACAAAGATGTTTTAAGTTGACTTTTTAAGTTTAAAGTTTAAACTTCAGCTCATTTTTTTTTTTTTACTTTTTATATTGTCCATATTTGTTGTTTATGTGTTTTAATAGCGATTCAGGTAGGGGTCCTCATAGAATATTCATTTACGAATATTGAGTTGAATGAAAATGGCTTGGAAGTTCATTTCTCAAGATTACCTGCCTGGGAGCAAATTACAGCAGAGTCGATCGCTTATGACTCTAAGAATGACATGCTGTATTGGGTACATCCTTCGACAGACGCATCCAGTGACAATTATGAGATCAGGAGTCGAAGAGTTAATTCAACACTCTGGACAACGTTGGCATATGATGTTATAGGTAACCAATTAGATTTGCTTTCTTTTCACTTTCTAGCACTACTATGACTACTACAAATACGACAGAAAGTATTTCGGTGATGGAAGTAGTCGAAGTAGTAGTGGTAGTAGTAGTAGTAGCAGTAGTAGTATAGTAGTAGTAGCATAGTGAGAATAGGACTCCCCTTCTGTACTAGTAGAACAACTATTTATATTATTTATTTATTTGCAGTTTTATTTAATCAGGGTGGCCTTGTCAGTTGTACACAACTACTTTTGGCAAGGGCCCTGCCATTCATTGAATAAAAAGCATGAAAAATATAAATTATATCACACTATACAATATATATCATCATTATTATTATTAATGAAAGCTCAACAACTATTAGTAGTAGTGCTGGTAGTTGTTGTAACACTTGCATGCAGTATATATGAAAGAAGAAGAAAAGAAGAAGAAGAAGAAGAAGAAGAAGTAAGAAGAAGAAAGAAGAAGAAGAAGAAGAAAAGAAGAAGAAGAAAGAAAGAAGAAAAGTACAAGAATGTACAAAGAAAGAAGAAGAAGGAAGAGAGAGCGAGGAGAGAGGAGGAGGAAGGAGGAGGAGCAGAGGAGGAGGAGGGAGGAGGAGGAGCCAGAAGAGCAAGTAGAGGAGAAAACACACAAATAGTCACTTCTGTTCTTTCTATTATCGTTGAAGGTTTTGTCTCTTTTATTTTATTTTGGGCCACTCAACAGATGTTACGAATATTGTCCTTGACGAAGAAGCATCTTTCCTTTATTGGATAGAGGGACGCGCCCCTGTTGGTGGTATAACTTTAAGAAGACTAAATGTTAAGACCTTGCCGGCGTCCGTAGAAATACTTTCTACTTTACGAGCACATGCATTTTTCATAGACATTCATCAGAATTCTAGGTAAGAAATCTACATAACCCTGCGTGATTAAGATTATCGTCTTCACATAGGACTATTTGGTACTGTTTGGTTGTAACGTCGTTGTCGTGCGTGATTTTAATGTTGACTAATTACGACCTTATTTATTTATTTATTCATTTACATTTATTTATTTATTTATTTTATTTTTTATTGTATTTTTTTTATTTTATTTTATTTTATTTTATTTTTTATCTTATTTTATGTTTACTTTTTATTTTTATTTTTTATTTTTTATTTCTTCATCTTTTTTTTTTGGGGGGGGGAGGGGGCATTCTATTGTCCGAATATCTGCTTAAATGCAGTGGATCTCTTTTGCATGCCTAAAAATTAACATTGTGTAAATACAATGGCATTTAGAAGAAAATGCCATCTGGGAACCTTCAGCAAAATAAAGGAGCTAGAAACTCAGTTTAAGTGGAATCAATGTGACCGTTAGACCCTGATTTGAATTTTTTCTCGCGAGAAAAAAATTCCTACCATAGAACGTACACTAAACGGCTATTGTTTTTCTTTTTTTCTTTTGCATTTTTCAAATTCTAGGCAATGTCTGACCCCCAGATTTCACAGACATGCCCTTCATCAATAGCCTAAGGGCATGGGTTATCTTTTCCTGGTCTGTGGGGATGTTTGAAAATGAGATCCACTGCCTTTAATGCCTAAATCACGTTTAAACAAAATTATGCTGGGGGGGGGAGGGGGTAACTCTTAAGAAAACGTTGGGAAGGCATGAACGTGTTGATAACGAGGCTGCGAGGGAATCCCTCACATGGTGAGAAAATAGGTATTTGCCCTTAAAGGATATGCTTGTGACGAAAGGGTGGGTAGCGTCGCGTCGTGTCGCGTCGTGTGGAACCCCACCATTCGTCCAAAGCTCCCCCAGTTTTGCCAACAGGGTGTGTTGGGAGAGTCGCAGCGCGGCGCGTTGAATGGAACCCCACCATTCGTCCATAGCTCCCCCAGTTTTGTTAACAGGGTGTGTTGGGAGAGTCGCAGCGCGGCGCATCGAATGGAACCCCACCATTCGTCTAAAGCTTTCCTGGTTTGGCCGAAAGGGTGCGTTGAGAGCGTATTTTTTTCTTTATAATAATAAAACCAACAACAGCAACAGCGAATTTGGTCATTGAAGTTTTGCAGTGATGTTACCGTTCGGGTGCGTGTTGAGAGCTTGTTATAAATACAGGGAGCTATGAAAGAAAATTATCGTTTTTTTTAACCTGGTTCTAGTTAAAGAATGACAGTGAGCGGGGTTATATAGCTATATATATTTCAATGTTATTATTGTTATTACTATTATTGTTATTATTATTATTATTATTATTATTATTATTATTATTATTATTATTATTATTATTATTATCTTCATTATTATTATTATTATCATTATTATTATTATTACATTTTTATTCTTTATGTTCTTTCTTCTTCATCTTTTTTTTCTTTAATTTCTTTTTCAATTCTTCTTCTTCTTCTTCTTCTTCTTCTTCTTCTTCTCATTATTGTTAATATCATTATTATCATCATCGTCATCATCATTACTGTCATTTTTATCGTTATTATATTATTATTGTGTTGCTGTTGTTATTATTATCAAAAAGAAAAAATACACTCCCAACACACCCTTTCGGAAAAACCAGGAGAGATTTGGACGAATGGTGGGGCTCAACACGACGCGACACGCCGCGACGCTACCTACCCTTTCGTCACAAGCCTAAAAAAATGCGTTAAAGATTAATATTATGTTGCAGTAAAATAAGGGGTGATGTCGATGACTGTAATATTGTCAAATAACGGAATAGGTCTAAACATAAACTACATGGGGGATCATCTGTGAGGGGATTTTCCTCTGAGAAATTGTCGGTTTTGAAAAAAAACCCAAACATTGTGGGAGCAGGGTGCTCCCCCCCCCTCCCATACGCATTATGCCGGACACACGCAATATTTCTCAAACTGAAACAATATTTGACACATTTGCACATTAATAACATGACCTCAATAAAAACAAATAGGTATAGGTTTCCCATATTTGCAGAAAATGTTGTTGGTTATACACACATTAGGTTTCTTAAATATTGCACTTTTTTCTGATTTGTAGGCGAATCTACTGGATTGGCTGGAACCTTTATAATAGCGACATGATGGGTATGGACATTCATGACGTTAGAGTGAAAGATTCATTTTTGGCTACGGGATTTGCACTTGAAAAGCGAGGTAAAATATACAAGTGCTCCACTATGGTAGTTGATACGGCAGTGGACAACGTTTATTTCTGATATTCTTTAAGTGATCAATGAATTAATTTATGTATTTTTTTCTTTAGTAGTAGTATTTTATTAGATAGTATGATTACCCAACTATTATATTAATATCTTTATTATAATCACCACCACCACCACCCCGACCACCACCACCACCACCACAATCACTATCATCATCCTCGTTCTCAACTGCCTTGTCCTATTAATTATCATCACCACCACCATCAACGTATTGCTTGGACACGGTGATTTCATTTCTGTCAGGCAAAATTCACTACACTGCAGTACTGGTTAAAAACAGAGTACGGGATTTGCACGTCAGAAAACGGCAAAATAAATGAAATCAGCTCAAATCGTTTACGATGTGAAGATTAGTATAAATACACACTTCTCATAAAACCTTTGGGTAGAATACGGAGTTTGGGTGAAAATTTGGACATTTAAACTTCAAAATTTACAGTGGCGTGCGGGCCGTTCCAAAATTGTCCGATCAGCCGTTAGCCGAAGGTCGCGCGGAGTTTAGCTGTTTAAACTAAAATTTAAACTCGCGGAAAGAACAATATTCTGGTAACATATCGTTGTTAGTTTTTCTCATAGAACAACAAATTCATGACGTATGGATCTCGAACTTTCAACACACCATTTGTAAGTACTAAACTACCGTTTGGTATTGATAATAAAGAGAAGTAATGGACTTGCAAATCCCAAACACAATCTTTAAGAGGGAATACCGTGCGAAGAAGTATGGTATCAATTTGAGTGAATAGTTTTTTTTTTGTGTTCCCGACGCCTTCAAGGTCAGGTTCGTGTGGACCAGGGGCGGCGCCAGGGTAAAATTTTAGGGGGCGCCCGGCGAGGGGAACCTGTTCCAAGACCAAACAACAAAGTGACAAGCAAAAAAGGACTCTTGAGGTCCAACTGGAACCTGTACCACTGTATATCAGTTTCTAAGCGATCATTTACTTACTTCATGGTCTTGAGTTTTGCAACACGATGGTAAACTGGAACTAAAACCGTCGTGTTTGACACTTTTTTGCCATTGTAACAAATCTGCAAGCTGTATATACCATTAAAACGAGATTTAAGATAACCAAAGGTTTCTCTTTAACAGGTTAGATCAAAATATGTGACCGAAGTCAATGTTATGACCAGTGGAATTGATTCTAAAGACTTCCTTTTTGGTAAAAAATCTCGTGGAAGATCCCTGTTTTTCCAAATTTTTCTGACTTTGCTGCTTCATCAAATGAAAGTGCACTATCTATAAATATATTGAAAATGAGTATTTGTAGCGGGAAGTCTGAGGATTCTCAAAAAGTAAAAATCAAATTTTATTGGCTAGGAGAAGGCACGCGGAATTGGCAAAAACCAATCACAGACATCATTTTCTCTCAGTATTCTGACTTTCCCAGCTGGTTAGAAATCAACGCAGTCTTTGTTATTATGCGTTCGAGTGTGAATGCAAACAATAGACTGCTCCTAAGCAGCTCGGTGTGAGAGCAGTAATGCATGACTTGTGTGTATAACTTCGTATTTCTCTGCCCAAAAGAGGAGCGTTTTTTGTGTTATTTGATATGTGGCGCTGCCCCTGATTTGGACGTACAATCTTGGAATTTATTTCTTTTCAAAGGATTTTTCCACCCCGGTGAATTTGTTCTCATAATATGTGGGAAGGTATATGTGGTTCTATATTTTCTAAACTACCCTCTATACATGCTATAACAATGTTTCAGGATCTCGTGCGTGTTTGTGTTGTTTCAGGAACTCGTCTGTTTTGGTCCACGGGGCTCGACGGCATCTACATGGCTAACCTGGACGGTACGAATGTGACACTCCTCGTCAAGATGTTGCACGTCAAATCCATCGTATTTACCTCGGACTGGCTGCTGTGGGTGGTAGATGACTCGCGCGTAGGGAACCAGATTTGCGTAGTGAAAGCCGAAAATGGAACGGAGAGGACCCCGCAATGCGCCTTCTCGTGTTGTCTGTAGAAAAGGCGGGAATCACTCTTATGCCGGTCCCACTGTAGCCGACCACGACATTGAGGTTGAGCAATAATCGGAATTTAGTCCTGCCCATGTGCTGATTACAGAGACTTTAAGGGATATCCTTTCCTATTTTTGTCAGCTGGTGTTTTCTTTAAAATATCAGATACTTTGTGCTTATACTTCGAAACTTTGTATGAAACAAAATGCTTATACAGGGAGGCCCAGAAAGAATGCTACGAGTATGATCGCTAATTTCTTCACCATTATCGGCAAAATGTCATTAATTTTTATTTAGTTAGTTAGACCATTCTTTTTCCAATAAAATGATACCAAGATCATTGATTTTGAGTAAGGCGTTTTGATTCTAAGGCCATTTTTCGGAGGCAATGCAATTTCCCAAATATCAATTTTTCAACAGCGGCGGTCATCGGAACGCCGAGATATTCTGGCGTCTCAGCTAACATACCGGCCGCATACCGGACAAAGCGCGATGACAATGGAGACACAGCTCGCATGTCTTCCTTATGAAAGCGATGGCATTCCAGCCCTTTTGTCATTGCGGTTCGTCGCGGTATGCGGCCGTATGGTTAGCTGAGACGCCAGAATATCTCGGCGTTCCGATGACCGCCGCTGTTGAAAATTGGAAATTTGGGAATTGCATTGCTCGCGAAAAATGGCCTTAGAATCAAACGCCTTACTCAAAATCAATGATCTTGGTATCATTTTATTGGAAATAATAATGTTCTAACCAACGAAATAAAAAGAATTTTCTAACCAACGAAATAAAAATTAATGACATTTTGCCGATAATGTTGAAGAAATTAGCGATCATACTCGTAGCATTCTTTCTGGGCCACCCTGTATAAGACTACTTGTTAGCTGAGCGTAAATTAGGGAAAAATGTTGATCCCCAAAGTCGTGAGATTATGTGTTTTAAATGTGAACACCATATTGATTATACGGTTAAAAGAGCGAAAAAGATATTCTGCGTTACGTCAGAGAAACACATTTCAGTGTTCTCTATACATACAAGTAGACTGCCAATTTCGTGAGACCTTTGACAATCTGTAACTAGTGTAAACGCAGAAATGTGTGAATTATATTAATGTTTCGATTTACCAGAAATAATTCTGGATGGACATGTCGACATCAACTATTTAGGGTGAACTTGGAATGGACTTCTACCCAGCATGTACGGAAATTTCACGACCAGAGTCCGATATTTTAAATGCGTATTGATACCAAGGATATTGTGTACTATTTTAAAATGAAATTAATGTAGAATTGTAGATAGGGACCTATGCAATTCTATCAGTCAATAACTGGTTGTTGAAGGTTTACTCCTATATTTCTTTTGAAATGGGAACTTGAAAGAGTTTGTCTACAAAAATATTATGTATATATTTACTTTGTGGTCCATGATAAAGAATATAAATGCATTAAAGATAAAACACAAAATATGTACAATAAAAACTTAACCGGTCAGTTATTAGCAGATTTATTATGGCATATTGATAAATCAATTTCTGTCAAGGAACCTTCATAATAACATTATTATAAGATTTATAAAGCGCAAAAAACTATACATTCTAATGCGCTGCGAGAGCTCCTGATGTGCTTGGTCCATACACACTAAACAAATAAAGGTGCGTACAAGGTGCAACTTTGCGAAAATAGGTGCAGAACAATTTCTGCCGCGGTATTCGAGCAAATCTGCACCTTTCAAGGCTGAGTGCTCGCCCCAATCCATCATGTTTGCAAGTTTGCACCTTTTAGCTGCACATTTTGCCTCCAATATACCACTTTCATAATGTATTCAAATTTACGGATATTTTCTCTTAGAAATCCTTAAAATGAGCTATTTCTATGAATACAATTTGAATACTGAAAATGCCACTTGCATACATTATACTATTGTCTATGTCGGACAAGCTCAGACAAGCTTTCAGGTTGTCAAGAAAAACCTTTGTTTAAAAGGTGTGCATGGAATTTGAATATAATTACGAAAACGGCCTTTAGGTCCAAGTTTGCACCTTAAAAGAATGAAAATAATGCACCTTCGCTTCAATACAATAATCAGGTGAAAATAAACACCTCTGCAACACGTGGGATGGCGACAGCAACCGGCGGACCGGAGGTGGGGTACGAGCGTTCCCGCCTCACGTGTGTAAGGTCGCAGGTTCGAGCCCCGGCAGGGTCAAATATGTACGAGTTTTTAAATATTTGTAAATGTTAATAAACTGTATTATTATGTAAATACTATAAATAGCACTCGAATGAACGTAAATTGCAGTTCATACACACACACACAGTTTGCAAGAAAGAGAAGAATCTTTTTTTTATTTTCTATGGTGCAACTTTGCACATTTCAGTAAGGTGCAACCTGGCATCTTTCAGAAAGCTTTAACTTTGCTTTTGAGGCACTGCGACATGATAAGTACTAGGTGTTAAAAATAATATTTGTCAATTTTGGAAATTAATAACACAAAAACTGTACAACAGATTACGTGTATACTGGCATTGAGTATAGTTACAGCATAATAGTGAAAATTTTGGTTTTAGGTGTTTTGAAGACCATATCAATAATCAGTTTTAGGTAATTCATGCTTTTTTAAAAAGTTAGGGTTCAGATTTTGCTCAATATCCAGCCCCCTGTACAAAATTGAAACTGTACAGAAATCGAATGGTGTGTGTGAGAGTGTGTGTCTAGTCCCCACACAATAGCATTAGACAATGGCTGTGGATAGTGAATAAAGTCTAGCAGTCGCCAGGCTACTTACTAATGGATATTAATAAAGCATTTATCTAACCTGGCTGTAGTGAGAGATTGGCACACCAAGGTTTCTACCGTGCGCTGTTCACCGCCATTGTCTATTGCTATTGTGCGGGGACTAAGCACACACTCTCACACACACCATTCAATTTCTGCACAGTTTCAATTTTGTACAGGGGGCTGGATATTGAGCAAAATTTGAACGCTAACTTTTTAAACAAGCATGAATTACATAAAACTGATTATTGATATCATATTCAAACCACCTCAAACAAAAATGTTCACTATTCTGCTGTAGCTATACTCAATGCCAGTATAATCTGTTATACAGTTTTTGTGTTATTAATTTCCAAAATTGACAAATATTATTTTTAAAACCTAGTAGATTATGCTATTTGTTAATCATCACACTTCAAATGTTAAAGCTACGAAATCTCTTTTGCAGCCACTCTTTTGTCTTTAATAAGTGGTCACATCTGGCTATATACGAGGAATAAAATTTGACATGTTCAATGCATCATTAAGATTGTTTATTATTTGTCAAATCCTTGCGAAATATTGAGAACGCATTGTAGCTTTATCCTGCCTTATGGTACTGTTTTACAATACCAGACCCAATCCACTACCTTTAATAAGTGGTCACATCTGATAACTCGAGGCATGATATCAATTCATGTGTCATTGATGTTGTTTGTTACTTACAAATTTTTAGCAAACGTTGAAAACTTATTGCAGTTTCTGAAAATCTTGCCTTGCAGTAATGTTTTATAACACCAAACCCGATCCACAACCTTTAATAAGTGGTCACATCTGGCAACTCGAAGCATGAAATCAATTCATGCGTCATTGATGTTGTTTGTTACGGACAAATTCTCAGCAAACGTTGAAAAAAAACCCTCACCAGATCATCTGCCTTTTTATAAGAGCTCACCTCTGGCAACTCGAGGCATGAAATTAATAAATATGAATGCGCCATGAAGGCCGTCTGCTATTTCTTTCTTTCTTCCTTTCTTTCTTTCTTTATCCTCAGCATATTCGTGGTCATATCTAGTTACTCGAGGCATGGAATATATACATGCGTCATTAAGGTTATTTATTTATTTATTTATTTAGTCATTTATTTATGTATGTTTGTATGTATGCATGTACGTATGTATATATGTATGTATGTATTTATTTTTATATTTTTTTATTTCTTTATTTCTTTATTTAGTCATTTATTTATTTGATTATGTATATATCTATTTATCTATTTATTTATGTTGTATGTATTTATGTAATTATTCTTTAATCTATTTATTTTTTTTATCCTCTGCATTTTAGTGGTCATATCTGGTTACTCGAAGCATGAAATAAATTCATGCGTCATTTATGTTGTTTGTTACTGACAAATTCTAATTAAACCTTGAAAACCTTTTTTCAGTTTTGTCCATGAAAATCTTGTTTTGTAGTATTGTTTTATAACACCTCACCAGATCCTCTGCCTTTAATAAGTGCTCACATCTGGCAACTCAACATGCTCGAGACATTAAATAAATTAAAGGTATTGGCTAACATTTACCACAGTTAAAAAAAATCTGAGCCGTATGATTCCCCATGCTACCAGTGTCTTTGATGAGGTCTAAAAATGAAGCCCTGAAAAAATTGTATTTCAAAATGATTAATTAGTGCTTTAAAAAAGTGAAAATCGTAAGTTGACCAGATTTACTTGCCCATTTCATCCCATAGACTTACTGTGTGTACACCTAGGTTAATAAAACTCGCCCCGAGTTTTATTGTTTATTCATGTATAACTTGCCATTGGCAGTGTAACTTTCCAAACTTTTGTATTCTAGGGTGTTTATTTGTCCATTTGAACACTACTACCCTCCCTACTCAAAAGTATTGCAACATATAATATAACGCATACATTTTACGTTGAAGGGGTCTTTCTAAAATGATATCCTAACTCCGTTGATTATTGGAAAATTACAAACAATTTGAAAAGAAATCAATGAATATACTTTTTCGTTCCTTCTCCAAGGCGGAGAGATTATTAAAGGCAGGCGCGCCCACGACAGAGGGGATGAAACAGTAAATTCAACATTTTTTCCCTCCCATATAGGGGTGGGTCGTAATTCATCACCTAGACCTAGGAATATCGTTCATATTACCAATGAAACGGTTTTGATTTGCGTCTTGGAAAGACTTCCAGCAACAACAAAATATCAATGTGTTCCTCTGAAGGGCGTTCTCAGAAGAGATGACCCACACCCCTCGAGACGAAATTGACCTCCTATCTTCATAAGACATGTACAAGAGATAGGGTACCCATAACAAAATGATTGGCTTTTTCTTCGCATCATTATATCCAGTGTACCGAGAAGTCTCATGACAGTTAATTTTAAGATGTTTACAATAGTAAACTGCCTTTAGAACAGAAAAAGAGTAAGAAATTATATCTTGAAGAGGTCTTGATTAAAATATGGCGCGTTTCCTCCTTACCACTGTCTTATGAAGATAGGAGGTCACTTTCGTCTTCGAGGGGTGTGGTCTTCTATCTGAGACCCCTTCAGAGGATCATAGTGACATTTTTTGTTTGCTGGAAGTCTTTCCAATCCATTAAAACCGTTTCATTGGTAATCTGAAACCGAATTACGATGTTAGTGTTAATTAACACCCCACCCACCCCTGCGGATCGCAAAAAAGGGTTAAAATTTATGTTCCATCCCCTCTGTCGTGGGGGCGCTTGCATTTGATAATCTCTCCGCCTTGGAGAAGGAACGAGAAAGTATATTCATTGAGTTATTTTTTTTAAAAATTGTAAGTTTCCAATAATAAACGGAGTTAGGACATCATTTTCAAAAGACCCCTTCAAGGTAAAATGTATGCGTTATATTGTATGTTGCAATACTTTTGAGTAGGGAGGGTATGTAGCTCAGAATCAAAGTTTGACAATATTTTAAATTGAAGCTCCACAATGTTAGCCTATCACTTTAATGTTTAGGCTTATTCTATAGTGAATATGTGATTGTATGTATGTCATTAGTGGTGGAAAGGCAATTCCGCGAGCGAGCGTAGCTAGCGAGCGGTTTGGAAAACTTTGAAATTCTAAGACTAAAAATGCGTTTTGCAAGCCCGTAGCCAGGATATTTCAAAAGAGGGGGAGCGTATAAGTACAAAAAACCCGAACCTATGACGGGGGGGGGAGGGGGAGGACAGACCACCCTAATGGATGGGTTCCAGGGTCCACCCTTATAGAATTCCAAGTAGGTCCCCGTCCCTGGTTGAAGTAACGGAGCTCCACTCCCTGAAGCTCAAGTCTTCTAGCAGTTTCATTTTATACATGGAATATTTGTATGTATCTCATTAGTGGTGAAAAGGTTTGGAAAACTTTGAAATTCCAAGAATAAAAACGCGTTTTGCAGGCCCGTACCCGTGATATTTCAAAGGAGGGGGTCCGTAAGTAAAGAAAACGGACCTATGGCAGGGGGAAGGGCTGACCATCCTAATGGATGGGTTCCAGGGGTCCACCTTATAGAATTCCAAATAGGGTCCCCGTCCGAGTGGGGGTCAGGGGGTTCCACCCCCTGACTCTAACGGCTTCAAGCAGTTTTATAAGGATATTTTGTCTCTCTGCTAACACTAATTTTCTTTGAATTGGACAGTCAACAATAACTAAACCATCCCATTTTTTCACAATTGTTGTAACCTCATTCGAAGTTTTATGAATTTTGTAGTCTGAAATGCCGATAGCAGGTCACTTTTCAAACGTGGTGGTGGTTTGTCGGGGTCAGGGGGCCGCCCCCTGAAGCTGAAGCTCGAGCATGAGTTCGATCGGTTTTATAAGCCTATTGTGACCAGTTTTGATAACACTTTTGTTTTTGAAATGGACATCTAAAGTCGACATAAAACAAAACAAAACACCCCCCTCCTTACGAACTGTTTGGCACTTCCACGGTATACATGTAAACTTTGTATTATGAATTGCTGATAGCAGGTGATTTTCAAAACATATATATGGTAATGTCGGGGGGTCAGGGGGCGGCGCCCCCTGAAGTTCAAGGGTTCTAGCGGTTTTATGAGACTGTTTTGACCCCTGTCATCACTGTTTCGTGAAATTTACTAAAGGGCCTACATTCAAGAATAATCAAAAACCCATTATAGAAATACATTCTCTTGAACGCACCCCCCCCCCAGCTCTGGTCCTGGTAATTCGAAATAATTCATACTGCAATGTACATACAAACAGAATTATACAAATGTTTATTCCACCCCTCTATCCGATTTGAACTAAATGCGTTATAAGGGCACTCAGTGGCGAAACTGAATTTTACAGGAATGCAAAATGGTGCACACGCAAACGGTGTGCCACGTGGGTGATGAATTTTTGGAGGAAAAATTTCTGCGACAAAATTGTATGATTCAAAGTGTATTGAAAATTGCCTGCCGCTATTCGCTGCTTAATAAAAGAAGCAAGTCTACCAGCGACAGATCTTGTTGTTTGAAGGTGGAAAATGATTCCACGGGGGGGGGGAGGGGGTTCTTCAAAATTAATATCGAAATTTGATCAGTTCGACTTGCGCCTGCATGATACATCCAGCGGAGTTTATGCAGACATGACAAGAACCAGAACCAGAACCCAAAACAACAAAATTATTGAATATAAACGTTGTAAGTAAAGGTTAAAAAAACGAGTAGTACTAACGCTGAATGTCTATTTCAAAAGGTGCACTATAAGCACAATTCTAGCTCGGTTCGCCTCAGTTTTCTTTTGTCTCTTCTTTTTTTCCTTCGTTTTTTTGCCGGCCGATGGGGGGGGGGGGGCCACGTCCCCGCCCTTGCCCCCATAGTTACGCCACTGCTGAGAGTCCCCTACACTTTATAACTAAATTTTGAGAGAAAAAATGTCAGTTATGCCTTTTTGTCGGGGGGGGGGCAGAATGGACCGTCTTGCTTGTATTCTATGTTGTTGCCAGCGGCACTTTTCTATTTATGTCGATGGAGTGGCAGAAGTCCATCACTAACAGACTAACAAGAGATATGTCCTTATCACTGAGGTCTTTGTCCCCGTAAGACATTACACGTCGTGAGGCCTTCTTCTAAGCCTGGAGTTACATTGAAATCTCCCATATAAAAGCTGAGACAGCACCTATTTCACACAAAGAGCGTGTTGGTCATCCTTGCGAACACAATCATCACATCTCAAGTTTCCAAGAGTATCACAAATCGACTGACAGTTCTTATAACGCCGTGACAGACATCTAACTTCGCAAGTTATAACACTTCTTTGAGAATTGTTCATATCTGTTTCCCGAAACAACTTGTAAAATTTCGTAAGGTAAGAGCACACCACATTATTGTATGAATTGTTTATTAATAATCATATTTCTAAACAGTAATTTATATTTCATTACTAAATGATGTAATTGTACAACCTTACATTGTAAAACATTCTTAAATGATAATTTTATCTTAAATATTTGCATGATGTACTTCCGCAACGTATGATAGATTAACATTTCGCATCATGCAATTCTCTTTGATTTTGCCTCCAAGTTCAATTTGGAGGCCGTATCAAAAAGGGTGTGGATCACCTAAATAGTCTCGATGGAAAATTCAAATCTACTTCATTCATGTTTCGTTCGTTCAGGTCTGTTTTGTTATCGAAATATCTTTAAAAGAGACAGTCATGATCTTTTTATATGGAACATTCTTATCATGCATGTCATCACGAGCACAGTCCATCATCTATCACATTATCCATGTCGTCCTAACTAAAACATATCTCATGACAACGGACAAATACGACCAAATTTAGTGAAAATAGAGTTCAGATGAGGGACAACTTTAGGAAAGAACCATATCCACGCAAATGTGAAGACGGACGCGTTTGCGCGCGTTAATTTTGACGTGATACAAAATGAATTGCTGTTGATTTTGCGCGCGTTTGAGGCCATTGTGAGCATTTTAGATGCGGACCACCCCCACAATCCTAAAAGCTACCCCAAGGAAAAATAGTGGGAAAGAAACAATAAAATATAAGAGCTAAGACTAGTTATTCTACCCTTCAAAGAGTAATTTATATATCTATTTTAAGTTTTCGGAACTGATAATGTCAGTTTGCAATCAACTGTTGTAGCTTTCTGTGAGCTAAGGTTAAAATTGTGTTAATATTAACATGTTATAGTATTGAAGTACCTTGGGGTGAGAATTCAGAAAGATGGTGACAATGGCAGGGAAATTAAAAGCCGACTACCTATGGGTTTGAAGGCACTCAACAACATGAAGAAACTATGGCAAGGACAGGACAAGCAGACGAAACTTAGAGTTCTCAGAGCCTGCATCTTCCCCATTGCAACCTACGCCTGCGAAGCTTGGGTGCTACGGAAGGCAGATGAGCTAAGAATCACTGCTTTTGAAAGCAAATGTTATCGCAGGATTTTGAGAGTCCCCTGGGTGGAACGACGGACAAATGAAGACATCAGGAATGAGCTCAGTGTGCCTAGTGACTGGCTACTGCAATATGGGAGGAGACAGAAGGTGGGATATTTTGGTCATATTATGAGACATAATGGTCTGGAGAAGAGGGTCCTTGGGGCACACATTCCTGGTAAACGTAGTAGAGGAAGACCAAGATGTACATTTAAATGGGACAAAACAGTGAGGGAGGTATTTGGTACCATGGAGAAAGCAACTAGAATGGCCCAAAACAGACGGTTGTACCACGTTGCCGTAAGGGAAGCTACGCTCTGATTAGAGTATGCTGTGACGACGACGACGAGTATTGAAAGAGCAATTTTAATACAAAGGAGTCAGTGGCGTAGCCAACGGATATCAAAGGGGACCATGGCCCCATCGTGAGGTACAGAAATATAGGTAAAAATGAAATAAGAATAAAAATAAAAAGAAGGTAAAAATCATCATCATCATTATCATCATCATCACCATTATCATCATCACCATTTTCCTTCCCCATTATTATTATTATTATTGAGATGATGATGATGGTGATGATGATGATTATGATTATTCGTCTACAGTAGTGATGACGATAGAAGTGGTAGTCAAAGTAGTATTAGGCCTAGTAGTAGTAGTAGTAGTAGAAGTAGTAGTAGTAGTAGTAGTAGTAGTAGTAGTAGTAGTAGCAGTATAGTAGTAGTAGTAGTAGAAGTAGTAAAAGTTGTAGTAGTAGTAGTAGTAGTAGTAGTAGTAGTAGTAGAATAGTAGTGGTGTTATTGTCATAAGTATTAATGACTGATTTTGTATTTACAGACTCATACGTGCACCTAGTAGACAAGTAGAAGCCAGCTCTATTAGTTCAGTCAGTCGGATTTTGCTGACATAGTCACAAAAGGTAAATAAGTATTATTTTGTTTTTGCTGATTTTCAATCTTTATTATATATATATATAATCCACATATGATTAATGCAAAACACCATGGTAAGAGTATACATATATATATATATATATATATATGTATATATATAATCCACATATGATTAAAGGCACTGTATAACAGTGTTTCCAGTATAAAAAATCTGAGCTACATGACTCCCCATGTTACCAGTGTCTCTAACATGGTCTAAAAATGAAGCCCTGAAAAAATTGCAGCTTAAAACGATAAGTAAGTGCTTTAAAAAAGTAAAAATAATTGAGAGACCATTCCAGCTTTCCCCCATAGACTGCTGTGTTGCAGAATTTCCTATCGCCGGTAGGAAATTTAATGTGCCAATTTAATCTGCAATATGTACTAGTGACAGCATAACTGTCCAAACTTTTGGTTCGAAAGGTGTTTATTTGTCCATTCAAACACTGTCAATATGTCAGATAGCAAAGATTGTTGACATTTTTAAAACGTGGTCTTCCACAGGTGTTATATAGCTCTTTAATGCAAACACACATGTAGAGTATATAATTATATATATATATATATATATAATTTATATATATATAATATATAATATATATATATATATATATATATATATATTATATTATTACTATATAATCCACATTATGGATGTAATGCAAAACACCATCGCGTAAGATTACATATATTATATATATATATATATATATATATATATATATATATATATATATATATATATATATATATATATATTTGTGTGTGTGTGTCATGTTTTCCGAAGATTTATATTTTAATTCAGAAAAAATATGCCACCTTAAAACGTGAGAAAAGGAAGATGTCTTCTATGCTGTTGCTGCTACTGTTGTTCTTTTCTTAAGTGTCACTACACAATTAACCATCCGATAACAGTGTCATTTTGTTTTGTACCCACTGAAATGATTTCATTTTTATTTAAACGAAACACAAAGATCTGGTATAATTTCCCCAAGTGAAAAGTCCCCCGACGAACACTCAGAGTGGTAAAACTGATCATATCAAAAGTAATAATAAATGATGCATGGTGTGAAGGTTACACAAATACAAAGCTTTGGAGATTTCTTGAAAACGAATAACATTAGCAGAAAGGAATAGGAACTGCTCGCCGAACAGGGAAAAATGTTTATATAACATTGGATGCACTTGAGTGGTATATCGTAGATATTGCATTCAGAAAGCAGCATATTTCACGAGTTGAAGACGAGTGCAATATTCATGCTGATAAATGCAATATATACGAAATACCACGAAAGAAATCCAATATTATTATTATTATACATACAAATTTGGGGAAAAGTACAAGAATAAGTTGCAATATTTGCAATTAATTTATCGATAAATGCACGTAAATCTAGCTCTTTTTTGGGGCATTTTAACTCACGCAAATATCGCTCTCTTCACGCGCACTTAATCGCGCACTTCATCGTGTATTTCTTCGTGCACTTCATCGCGTAACAGTAATGCGCACCATTGTTACGCGCTCGAGGTAACTCAAAGAGAGCGCGATATTGGCTTCGCGGAGTTGAATATTGTTACAATATCGCCCTCTTTTCCTCCATTGATACTACGGGTAATGTAAAATACATAGGACAGGTGATATACTAACAATTATTGCATGCCATCAAGCAAACCCCTAGAAGGAAAATTAATACAAGGTTTTACTGCATCGAAAAAAATGACTTGTATGTGTAATGACGCCTATTACATAATTTACATGCATAACAGTTTTCGACGTATGCCAAACGTACAACCCATGCGCAGCGCGTACGCTCGGAAAATGAAAAGCGAACGCTTTGTTCGTCCACAGGACGGAAGCTGTAAGTCGCCAATACAATTCCATTGATCGACCCCAAGTGAGGCCCATTGAAAATAAATTTACTTTTATGCCATGTCCATTGTTCAGTCATGTGGGCTAATGCTAGACTGTGCTTCATGTATCTGGATGTGTTTGTATGTCTGTGTGTGTGCGTCAGTGTTTGCGTGTGTCTGTGTATGTTTGTTTGTGCGAGAACAATACACACCCATGTCTTAGGTAATATATGAAAACTGCTGTTATCGTAATTTGTATTATTTATTCATATCATATAAGGGAAAAACTCACCTGTTGAAAATACCAGAGTTTTTCTGCAGTAAAAGTTTCATACAACAGGCCCCTGATCAAAGTAATTTGTCGATTCCTCAGAACAGTTTTACAATACTGTTTAAGAATACGTAGGTACAAATTCTACCTTATCCAATTTCCAGATTCTATTACATAAATGATCATAAAGAAGTTATTCAAATGATCTTGAAATCTAATAAGTTCAATATTTTGGAACAGTAAAATCACCAATTTACAACACGTTTGCAAAAATACAAGCTTATTATTTTTTTAACTTTGGCAAAATTTCAGGTTATTACTATAATTTCTCTCGCTGAACATTAAATTGGGGTAAAGGTTGCCTATAATATATTTTTTTCTGGAATTGTACCATATAAATAATTTTGGTGCTCCTTTTTTCTGTTAATATTTTATTTTAACGCTGTTATTATATATAAAAATACAAAATGTTGCCTCTTTTGGATAATTGGCATACTGAGGTAAATTGAATACCAGAACTCGTATGGTAGGACAAAAATGACGTCGGGTTTAAAAAGGAATGTGTTTGCAAATAACAACGGACACCATGCGGATTGGGGGTGGGGCAAAAATGAAAAAAAAAATGTCCAAAATTTTCGGCGCGCTCCGCACGATAAACTGTAATACAGAATTGGCGATTTTGTATATGTAATGGTATTTTTATGCCACATTTAATGGTTTTATAGTGCTTTCAAATGCTTTATAAAACATATATTTTTGCATTGCATTATTATGAATTTTTCAAATTGTTAAAATCATTGGGAGGGGGGAGGGCAAATCGATATGTTTTCCCCCCATATTTTCATGGGGGGGCATTGCCCCCCTGCCCCCCTCCGTCCCCAGGATCGATGCCTCTGGTTGTATGCAAGTTAATGATACGTTGTGAAATAGTGATGAAGACGTTTTAATTCGTTTTGATTCGCTGTCAGTACGTTCGATTCATGCATACGGAATTAATTCTCCGGGAATTTTATGCGTATTCGGAATTTTTCAATTCTCAATTCGTCATAGTGTAAAGGCTTTTTAAAGCAGGCGTTGGATGGCGTACGTGTACGTAGGTCGGGAGAAAAGACGGCGTTGGTTTGCTTACAGTTGTGTTTAATTGCCCACAGTGTGCATAAGCACCGATCAACAGCTATAAACGGCTGCATCATGAATATAGAAGCCCTTCCCAATATTCCAACCTCTAGTATTCTCATATTCTGTTAATTCTCAGTTCAATCTTGCCTGCTACTCGAACACATAGCAAAATAAGCATGCGAAGAACGAGTAGGAAAAGAATTCTTGCCTCTACCACACCCCTGCTCTTCCTTTTTGGCATTGTGCAGTTATTACAGAGGGAATAATGGAAGTTTCATAGAGCACAGTTAAATAAGTTCAGCAGCGATTCAGAGTCCTGTGGGACGAATTAAATATAGCTGTTGTCCAAGAGAAATCAAGCATAAGACTTTTGGTCAGGGCCGCCACTCAAAATTTTGATTTCCCCCTACGCCGGATGAGTATTTTCCCCTACGCACACAACTTTTCCCCTACGCCTTATTAACCCAATTTTCCCCTACGAACCTATGTTTCCCCTACAAAACTCGACTTTTCCCCTACGAAGGTGTGTTTTCCTCTACGAAATAACCATAGGAAATTTAAAATATTAATAACAATTTATTCGCCGGAGATGGACAAAATGGCCGAATATAATCGGAAATCCTTTGAGAATTTAAGAATATTTCTGAAAATTGTCAAAACCCCTTACATCCCCTACAAATCATCAAAACCCCCTACGTTTCCCCTATGGAAGGCCATTTCCCCCGTAGGTATCCCCTACAACCTACGGTTGGCCAAAATCCCCTACGGTTGGCCAAAATGCCCTACGGTAGGGGGTTTCCCCTACGAGTGGCAGCCTTGCTTTTGGTGCAACTAGGGTTGGGTAGCGTATTTTTGCGTATAAATGACGCACAGTAACGTAGTGTTGAATCGATTTGCGCACTACACCGAGGGTACGCCAAAAAAAATGTTAAATTTTTTGCGTCCATTGTACATGTAAGATTGCCTAGGCATAGCGTATGGTATCATTAATTTGATACTACAGAGATGAACTGAAAAAAACTTATTCTGCATCTTAAATTCTCTCTGCAAACCTTCCATTCATTAATAGGCCTACAATTCGTTCCCCCTGGGGGCTTATTAAATATTAATGAGCTCAGACGTAAGGAATGATTCTCGGGTATTTGTAACCAAGTAAAACGTGGCATTGCCGTCACCCCGCATAGCCTGGCAGTTGTGCGGCTTGTGCCGCTGACCGGATATCAGTAGGTTTCAGGTTTAATTCCTGTTGGGTCACTCTTTTTCTGAGTCATTTAACATATCAGATCAAGCATATGATCTTATTTATCATTAATTTGATACTACAGAGATGAACAGCAAAATTAATTCTGCATCTTAAAATCTCTCTGTTTTTATCTAATTTGATACAAAATTATCAATTCAGATTTGTCTTGAGATGCGAATGCTACTTCCAATTTTGTCAACTATAGTTTGACAACTTTTTTGATCTGTTAAAGAGAATACACAGTACTGGTTGATTACTTGCAGAACACCCGATACAAACTCCGTACCCAATACCCATAGGAAAAAATTGGAAATAAAGTTCAATAAGTAATGGTATGCTTTTACAACACATCCAAAGTGTGTTGGGTTTACGTTCAATGAACATCCAACGGTATGTTATTTTCTGTGCGAGTCCAACGTACATCGTAGACTCAGTCTCCAGGCGATCTACATAGTGAATTTTTAGGGGAAAAAATCCTGTAAACGATTGTATCTTGAGACTACGCGGTGGTATCGCACGGTGCTGCTAGCAGCGTGCCGCGCCGGACGGCCGGGCCCCGGCGGCCGCGCCGCGACGTCGG
>JZLH01S0252743.1:8637-22220 GCA_001188425.1 Eucidaris tribuloides
AAAGGACCCCATTTTAATGCATGTTAATATGTCTTTTAATTCATACAACACGGATAGTATTGTATTTATTATGAGTCATCATCTTAAATCAACTCTTTATGTGTTTCGTTCGCTGAACAGCACGTATGGCGGTGAGCTTCTTTCGCCGATAGACACAAATCTCAAAATACAATAGTTACAATGAATGGTGTTACACAATCCGATTTTATCTGTTCTTGAGAACAATGGACATCCAGCAAGTCATTCACAGATTTTATGATAATGTTATTACGCAACAAAGTGTCAGGTCTTGTGTGCAGTTATAACCGGAATGTGTGTTTGAACTTGTACCTTAAACCTTGAACCTTGAAGTAGTAATCCCTGAAGCAGCTTTACCAAGCTTAACTGGGATGGGATGTGCAGGTATAGCAGGTGATGGTGGTGTACTGTGAGATTGCTATTTACAAATAAAAACTAGTGAAGAGGTGCAAGTACCATAGCAAAGTGAGATTTGGTGCAAAGCATAAGACATAAACCAAGATGGAGGTTAAAGTTTCTGTCAATCGATTCAGAAACACTGCTACAGCTCGCATTATACCTGTTTGCGTTCTTGGTTCATTCCTCCTCAAACTATATCAATAGGTTGCTTTGTAGTATAAATACATGTAAATATCTACTTTAATATCTACCATAGATTCCTAAAGTGTATAAAGGAAAGGGATGCGACTGGACTGACAGACATGGGGAATGACAGTTCACGTTAACATCCGGGAAGTCTGACGTAGGGGTAGGCACGACATCGGTGGTGTATAATGTATTCAACAATCGTTCTAAATCCAAAATTTTGCCTTTTTTGTGAATGTATACAAAGAGGTAAAACATAATTTCAGGAGTTTTTTTATAGAAACATGCTTCAGTTACCAAAGTATAAATTCTCCATACAAAATTATGCGGGATCTGAATGTAACTTTCTTTCAGGAATTAAACATCACTTCTATTTGTGATCGGAAATTGATTTGTGATCGTGTATCCGTATTTTGTATCTAAAGTAATGAAACTTCATTTATACATGTAGTAACTTCTGGTAACTATTCTGTCAGAGTCGTTGGTAGTTGGAATACAACTTGCCCCTGTTTCTTTGGGGCGATCTCCAATTTCTCCGTGTCTGTACCGCTATCGGCTGCTCGTTGCATTTTGCGTAAAGGAAGTACTTCGTTTCTAAGTTTACTACTGATGATTAAAGTGACTTTTCGACTCCATTACGGAACGGATGCTAACTTATTTACCTTTAACAGGAAGGAGCATTAGTCATCACTTTTACATAACATATCTTAACCTCTATATGGACTTTATATGTATTATTTGGTGCAGATCTGCGACTTCGGAACGTTAAGTGTTAAGCTTACCTTACACAACGACATTAACAAATACCTATCGAATCATATGATTTCCATCGATGCACACGCTATTTTTTTGCGAATATATTTGTATTTGATTAAGAACCTAAGGTACACAAGCTGACATTTTTGGCAAGTGGAGAAAAACGACAGTGATATCAGTGAACAAATATGAAATACATGAATCAATTATATTTTGTGTATAATGTAAACTTCAGAAGCATCATGTATTGCAATGTAGCCTGTAAGTACATGTTGGAGAAAAGACTTATCAGACATTAGTCTTCAGCTTTGCACCAAATACACTTTCCACCCGCTATGAACATGCGTTTCTTTTCTTGAGGTGAAATTTAGATCTATAATGTCGTGGCATTGACTTTATTATTAGTGATAACTCGTTGGTTGAATAATGCGAGGACAAATGAAAAGTGAAAATACACCTGTCTTGACTCCGATGAATGTCGACAAACTACACACAGGCAGAGAGGAATAATACATCACAATCATTCATTCGCGTAACAAGTGAGATATTGCTTCATAGAAAGTGTCTAAACATGATTGTCGATTCCTCTGACTTATCCCATATATGACGTCGCGCCATGCATATTGGCACTGAGAGTTGAGAGCGCAATAGATTTGATAAGGTCATATCTGATATATCTGGTTACGACGAATACTGTCAGATAGCGCTCAATTCACAGGGAAGGGATTCAGTAAGGTGAGGTGGGGCTAAAGGTTCCCCAGATAGTCGGGAGATGCTCCATGAATATCGAATGATTTCAAGGACAAGAATGGCCCCTTGGGAGGGGTAATGTAATTAAGAAGTGATGTTAAGGTTGTTTCAAATAACAGCAAAGACATCAAAATTGAATGTAAGATTTGTATCATTATTATCATCCTTTTCATAATCATTATTCTTATCATCATCATCATAATAATAATATTCATCATCATCATCATCATCATCATCATCATCATTGTCATCGTCACCTCCCTTGTCCTTCTTTTTCCTCGTCTTTTTCTTATCTCCTTCTTCTTCTTCCTCTTCTTCTTCACCTTCTTCTTCTTCCCCTTCTCTTCTTCTTCTTCTTCTTCTTCTTCTTCTTTCTCTTCTTCTTCTTCTTCTTCTTCTTCTTCTTCTTCTTCTTCTCCTTCTTCTTCTTGTGACTATGACTATAACCATATTGCAGTCGAAGTACAGAGTGTATTACTGATGTGATTTTTTAGTTTGCCTACAATAATTATAACGCTACAATGCGTTACAGTGAAATTTTCACAAGTATTGTACCTTACATATACAATTACACTCATTACTTCGCATTTCATATAACGCAGGTCAAAAGAATATAGACCACAATTAACACTGACATATTTCAAAAAACAACATTAAAAAGCGGTGATGAAGCTTAATCTATAAAAGTGTTAAATGTCAGGTATGGCCATGTAATGGAAACAAATGACAAGGGAATATTAATAATTGAAATAATTGGCAGTAAGAGTAACGTACGTACAAGTATGGGCGACGATTACAGCATGATGTATTTTGATAGCAAAGCAAACAATAGTCATCATATCGTGCGCTGATTGCTTGCGATATAAATTACAAGGTAAACAAGGTAAATATATGTGAAAATCTGAGCGTACATTTAATCTGCCAAAGGCACACACACAAAAAAAACACCCACCATTCTTTATTCAACAAATATCCAAAATGTCTACATGTATATTAATCTTTAAGGAATGTAAACTTGGTTGACCGATTACACACATTAATCGTCTAGTGTAGCAATATTAAAATGAAACTCGACCGGATTTTGTCTGTAATTCTTATGAAATATTTATCAGTAATAAACATTATTTTCCTCAGACACGGAAAATAATACGACTAGAAATTAAAACCAGCGAGACGTTGCTTCTTTGTCTGTAACCAGACGCCGGTGCGGGGCGTATAGTGTTTCATCAGCCAGTAATGCACATGCAGCAGTGCTTGATGGCTGCCGAAGCAATACAGTGTGTATAAAAAAAGTACAAGTAAAACTAATTATGTTGGCTATTTACATAAAGCTAAAAGACCATAATTTCAATACAATTTATTTCACTTCATTTGCACTCCGGAGATATGATGAGTTTTCTGAAATTACGCAAAATCGCTTTGTACTTATACACTTGTGCTACTTATGTAGATTTTTTACATTGTTTATCTTTTCACAAAGAAACCATTAAAAAAGGTGAAAATGATCGCCAAAATAATTCAGTGATCATCACAAACATATTTTCCTCATTTTTATATTTTACTGTGCAAGTATTTCCATTCAAAAGAGGACAAATTACTTTAAGAAAGCCCATAAAGTTGTAACACATGTGGTTCAACATATGTTCAGTCAAGTGTACACGGCCGCTCACAGCAGAGGCCTTAATCATCAGTTTAGTCTTAAAGCCACTGGCTAACATTGATCACAGTTAAAAAAAATTGTGAGCTCCATAATCCTCCATGTTCCAAGTGTCTTTGATAAGGTCTAAAGATAAAAAAAGTGTATTTCTAAATGATTATTTAGTGCTTTAAAAAAGTGAAAATCGTAAGTTGATCGGATTCACCGGTCCATTTCCTCTCATAGACTTACTGTGTGTGGATCTAGGTCATTTTGTACTCTGCCAGAGTAATAATTGTTTATTCATTCATATCTTGCCTGTGGCAGCATAAATTTACAAACTTTTGTATTCTACAGGGTGTTTATTTGTCCATTCAAAAATTGTTTAATTTGTAGCTCAATGTTAGCCTGTGTCTTTGAGGGGTTAGAGTCTGCGACCTTTTAACATCAAGAAACACAACGTACAGCATATTCTATGAAATATAAATGTTTCTGTAGGCTACTTCATTATTTTTCTTTATTTCTTTTGATTTTTAAGGTAATTAACACATTCTGTTTTGAAGTATAAATGCTGATTTTTGACCAATAATACGAAAAGTGGTACAAATGCGATTTTGATTGACTACACAAAAGTAATCATCTTCTAATTGACAAAAGTAAATTAGATGAAATAAACTAAATGAGTTGATATAATATCAAATATACATAGCTTTTGACACAATTTAGTACCTAAACTAATTTTCCAACGATTGTACCTATTGTTTGATACTCATGCATTATACTGCTATGAACTTGTATGCGTTCGTGATTAACAAAAACGGTGAGTTGCTGTCTTGCGTCTTTTCATCGCATTTCAGTTTATCTTTACCTCACACGTGGTTAAAACACAACAAATATGCCATGACTTATCCTCGCAAATCGATGAAAAGTATGTAAGGTGTTATGTTTCTCATACATAAGTATATAAAACACATGACTAACGTTGCAGTGTAAAATCAAGGAAAAACACTCTATTGACGCTATATCATTATAGAGGTGATTTAGGAATAATCTATCAATTATGACTTCAGATTGTAGAGTCTGATAATTTGATGATTAAATCAATCAATCAATCAATCAATCAATCAATCAATCAATCAATCACTCACTCACTCAATCAATCAATCGATCAATCAATCAATCGATTGATCAATCAATCAATCAATCAATCAATCAATCAATCAATCAATCAATCAATCAATCAATCAATCAATTAAGCGATCAATCAATCGATCAATCAATCAATCAATCAATTCATCGATCAATCAAACAATTGACCAATCAATCAATCAATCAATCAATCAATCAATCAATCAATCAATCAATCAATCAATCAATCAATCAATCATTGAATAGATAGATAGGTATCTTATACTTATTACACTTATGTTTCTACATTAGTTCTGATTTGCTTATTTCCAACACGTGTGGGGAGAATGCTTGCATTTGCATTTTCAGAAAAAAAGGATAATACAGTTATTAGTCTATTAATTTCGTGTGGGATTGTGTATTTTATATGCAAAACAGATAACCTTTCCCGAAATTGAAACAGACCAGAATAGCAAGAAAATAAATAAATAAATAAGTAACGACGAACTGCAATCAGGTTGGTTCATCACAAAATCCATTGGTTGATGATGCAGGAAATGAAATTGTTTCGCCTTGGTATGAAACCATTTTCGGTTATTCCCGTGGCATTCTAGAAAGCTCTCATATTCTGTTAAGCGAGAACCGAGAGTTGATTAAAATTATGCATTCATGGATGGAAACGTGCAGTTAAAACGCGCGTCAGGTTTGTGGGCCCAATAGTCAGTAGTATAATCATTCACGAAAAATGATTTTGATACTGATCTATTTTCGATAATAACAATATGAATTTCAAAAACTGCGCCCTCTAGTGCCAATAATTGAAAGGCCTCCCAAAATTGTCACGCCCACTATTCACATAAAAGTGAATTTACAAAGACAGGTCTCTTTTAAAAGCCAATAGCATGATTAGAGGTAGTAAACTTGCGGCAAAACTATTTTAAGATAAAGTAAACTACTCGAGGACTCCGCTGTGAACATTTTGTGGTCAAATGTTGATTCACTTTAAAAGAACTACCATCCGTTGTGATAGGAAAATTTGTTGTGTAGCGTTCTATGGGATCAATTTCTATCGGACATGAGAGTAATTCAATACTGGTATGTTCATGCTTGATACTCCTTAAGTAAACAAATTCAAGACAAATCCTTCAGCCAAGATTTACACCTCAGTTAGTGTATACGTTAGTATATGCCCGCAGTTTCAATGTTCCCAACCATATCATTAGCCTTTGATAAAGAACCATTTTTTTTAATCATTCAAATGACCTTATAAAACATTCACAAACAAACTGACAGAAAGGCCTAGAGACATCCACAAACACTCTGTTCGAGAATTTTCTTTCTTTTCTACGAAAATGTGGCAGGAAGTCACACAAAGTCATTAGTAAATACCGATATGAGCTCCCATCATTATGATGTCTGACAGCCAACGCTGGACACTTAACTCAATGGTTGACATGAATAGCATGTAAGTCAGCCAGGTCAGTACATTAACTACAGTGTCAACACTCTTTAATCAATAAAGTGATTTACTGCTCACCACTCATATCAGATAAATGGTTAACGGCAGGATGCCCAACGTAAACGCGTTTCTTTTCCAATCGTACCAGTATTTTTTTGGTATTATATGTGTCACCATATTCCTCCCGACCCACCTACACCATAAAACCCGTTCCCCATGCATTTACAACAGAGAAGCACAGAGATAAAGATCGGGAGTGGAAGAAAAAATAGTGATATAGATTAATGTGGATGATGTTGGTTGTCACGTTACAAGTTCTTAAAAACTTCTTAAATCCTTCTTAAAATATTATGATTCTAATAGAGATATTAATTTATTCAGGTTGATAACAGACGCACAGATATCCTGGTGGTACGAACACCCTTCTGTAATGCGGACAACTAAGACATCGACTCGGTGAATAAAGAGAACAACAATGATTATCTCACACTGTTACTGAATGTGGCTAAAATCATGCCATCCTTATTGAGTTCACTGCCTTGTTTGAAACGATTTTCGGTCATCGTCCAAATTAAAGCCCAAGTTTAGTTTTGGGGATTTTTTTGTTATTTGAAAGCTTTATGCCCCAAAGTCATAACCCTGCAATAATAGATTCTGAATGTCTTTAGTTTTTTTTTTCATATTTTTACATTATAGCATCCAAAGGGTTAATAAGGCGTTAAGGTTATAATGAGTTATACCTCATCTAAAAGAGGGAGAGTCTGGTCTTTCAGATGAGGTATAACCTTTGAAGCCTATAATGTAAAAATAGTCAAAAATGTCAGGGGTCCCCCCCAGACATTTTCATAAATTCATATAAAAAACCTAAAGACATTCAGAATCTATTATTGCAGGGTTATGACTTTGGGGCATAAAGCTTTCAAATAACAAAATATCCCCAAAACTAAACTTGGGATTTAAGTAGGGCCTCACTTCTTGGTGTTCTCATTACTATACTAGATGTACAAGAAGGTTAAAGATATTGGGAAGCTGTTGACGGCATAATTGTGTATTAGGATTCTAGATTTGATAATTAGTTTTCACTGTAGTTAGTGGCAGTTTCATCCTTGGTTAAAAAATCAGATCTTCTTATAATATCTACTAGTGATAAAATAGCGTAAATGACCACGCAACTATTAAAATGTGACTTCTCTTCTGGTATTTGATTCAGCCACAATGATTTACTGAGATGTGAACATTGAGGGAATATGATATTCTTTTTATATCGAAAATAACATCATAGTCATCATGACTGAAGAAGACACACGCGTGAGGCGTCTACAATGAAATTTTCCTACCTCGCTATAAAGCACACGGCCCATATCATGAAAGTAGTAATAAAATAATTTCCTATGTCGCTCGCAGAACGATTTACATAATTTTCACATCAATCATATTTATATGTCAGCCCAATGTTAACTCAGCTCCAACGATTTCAGCACCATTTGACTGATGTACCATTTTAATGCATAATGTAAAGGTCTTTGATTCGCGAGCAAAATAACTTGGTCAGTATGGCCGACATTATTGGATTTTTATCAAAGTTCAAAGGGGTCAATCATAGAGACAAAGTAAGATATTATTTTTCTCTTCGTCATTATTCAGTCTTCAACAGTTGCCGGAAAAGACAAATGAACTGTACTATTATCAGTGTGCAAAACTTGAGGTGTGAGAAGTTGAATTCAAGATAGAGACAGAAGTAATTTTGACGACAGACATAGCTGGGCTGTTACATACATGTAGATATTGTGTTTATAAAAATCATATCGAAAACTCTTAAGAACAACAAAATTGTTCTACTTTTAATTCAATGTCATGTAATGATGAAAAAAACCCATATATTCATATTGACAGGCTTTCTGACTTGTGTTTTAAAATAACGACTTGTATACGTATGTGGATTTGTAGGCTACAGCCAATGAAGACGTGGGGACGTCACCTATTGCTCGGGTTTAGTGTGTTACAAACATATCGGGTGTGTTAAGAAACAAAAACCCAAACATATTTATCTCCGGAAGTACATTGATATCTGCTTTTTGGTATCTTTGGCCCTCTCTTGTTTTACTTGAGAGTATAGACTCACTGGACTGCAGGGTTACATACATCGCATTCTACTGATTGACAGAGCATGGTGATTCCGACTAGTTATCTACGTCAAATATTACATTTATCTCGCGTGAGAACTAGCCTTTATTTGCGCACATTATAAGGGCAAAAGTCGGTCCCTGATACACACCGGATTTCAATTGAACAGCACGCATTTGAGGTTCGAATTCGATATTTGATAGTTTATGCAAACAATGTTTCCTCCAATGTAGTCGTATCCGTGCGCTGTATTCAACGGTATTGCCTTCAATATTAAAAAAAAGAATGAAATCAAGAAAAAATAATAATTAAAATCTGAGCTGCACAGCCCTACATGTTATCAATAACTCTAGTGTGGTGTAAAAATGAAGCCCTGACACAAGGCAGTGCCAAACCACCACCAAGTACTTAAAAATGCTTTAAAAAAATGTATTATGAGTGACCGCTTTTACCATTCACATTATTCCTTAACTGTAAATTCACAATATACCATCGTGTTTAGGATTAAAAATGTTAAAAGCATTGTGATAAGATCATGTGAACTAGATGAGGAGAAGAGGAGGAGGGAAGAAGAAGGAGAGAAGCAGAAATAGAAGAAGGAGAAGGAGAAGGAGAAGAAGAAGAAGAAGAAGAAGAAGAAGAAGAAGAAGGAGAAAACGAAGAAGAAGAGAAGAAGAGAAAAAGAATAGGGAGAAAAAACATTATCCTCGTAATCCACAATCAGGCATGTAATGTTTTACGCATGACAATGGATTTTGGAGAAAATTTATATCCTCCATCTGTTTCGCGTAAAGATATTCATGATACAACTGGCAACAGAGAGCAGGAATGGATGACGTCAAAACTGGTTCAGAAATATAGTGGGCACAGTAGCAAAAACATACCTCGGGTGAAACTGCAGCCATGCATCCTATTGGTAAAACCAACCAGCTAATATGCGCTGCACGTGGTTCAGCGGTTCACACATGATTTTTGAACCAGGGTGACATCACATATCGGTACTCCATACGTTTTATTCCGCCAGTTTCATTTGCGTAATACGCGATGTACGCACCGCCAGTCTTATCAGCTCCTCATTCATATTCATAGTTTGGAGATCAGCGTGCTCTTCACGTGTATATAAGCACCGCGAGTACGCAGGTACCTCCAGATTTACGCGCGAAAAGCTAATCTCAACATCTTCCAAGAACCTGAGCCAATCAACCGGGACAACTCCATTTCTACCTGACTGTATATATGACACACAGATAACTATTTTTCATCTGTACCCACCGTTCAGTAGGTAAGTAGGCTGATAAATTAAATCACGTTATTATATTCTTTACAACATAGTAAGTGTGTACCCGTTAATCACAACCTTAGTTACAGATCTTTTGAATTATGTCACTATAATGTTATTTGCTTTTTCAATTACTGATTTGTGTCAGAATACGCTCTTCGAGTGCTGTCTTTTGATCCTGTTTTATTTATTTATTTATTTATTTCGCATATTTAAAAACATATACAAAAGACAGGGTGGCCCATTCACATAAATGTGGTCTTCCATGAGGCCCTGTTGTAAAAACACATGTATCAAAGTCAAACATACACAATAAATATAACTGATTTAAAATATCCATCAAAATTTTACAACAAACAAGATAGGCATTGACAACAAAAGAAAGGTAAATTAAAGTGACAGCTAAAAAAAAAAATCATGTAAATGTTTGAAGTTCGACATGTCTACTACAATAAACATTTACATTTTAAGTCAAGATAGTTCTCAGCCCATTACATCCCTGAACTAAATGACCTTCATTTGAGCATATAATGATAATATTTACAGCAAGGTATGGGTTAAGCATAAAAAGTGCAAACGTTGATGTCATGCCATCAGATATGTAAATGAAATATTTAGGAGTGCAGTATTGTGAACGTTTATTATTCGTGTCAATGCTTGTTGATTTAAATTGGCGTGTTTGCGTTTACTTTTGTGTTTGTGAGTTTTTGTATTGTATGTGTGTTTGTGTATTGGCAGGTGTGTGTGCATTCGCGCGAGGACGCGAGAAGAATGTGAAAAATAAGTTAATTTCGATAACATTAGATTTAATATCATACTTAACAGAAAACGACTTTGAGCACTAATTTTATATAAACTCACAGCAAGACGCTCATTTATCAAATGTTTCAATTTACATCATCACTCAACTAAAAAGAAACACGTACTCCCTGTTTCATTATTTATGAAGTGCTACGCTTGTTTTAACGACAAAGTAATGTCCGCTTTTAATGTTACATAATTTTAAAAACATGTATTAATAGTTAATGTAATCATGTGCACTGTCTTAAAGTATATCTTACAAGCTTAAATACCTTAATCTCTTAATTTTATGAAATAAATGTAGATGGGGGGGATTTTGGACAAATGGACTGCCAAAAATGTTAAAAGATGTCGAGATGTGTTCATATAATTACAGAAGTATTACAAACATAAACATCGAAATTATAGTTAATATTCGGTAGTCGAACTTAATGTTCTATTTGATATAGACAACTTCATCTTGTGGATACAATTTTACAATGTAATCGGCAATCCCAGCAGACGATTATAAGATATCTGAAATTAACTCATCAACTTGTGATTCTGATAGTCTTGGAAATAAGTTCGGCTATTTTGCACTATATAGTTGACACTTAAGCTGAATAATCGTCCTAACCTGGACAAGTGAAAGACGCAATTTGAAATACCATTTCATTTTGTGCTTAACACCAACTTTATGGAAACTTCAAAGCAGAAAAAAAATTAACGTGGACACTAAAAGAAAACTTTAATTATAAAATTAGAGGTGAATGTAATTTTGATTCGTCTTTCTGTTATTTTGTTGAATACCTCATGCAAAATATCTGAATATGCGAATCATTGAATATTTGTTAGCACCTATCTATTTTAGTTTGGACATAAAGTGGCGAACGAAAGTATCGTCACGTTCCCAACGCGTGCAAACGCGATCGATCCCAGAAACGAATTTTGTTTCAATAAATGCAAGGCACACATTTGCTACGCTGGATTTGCGTTTCGTCGCGTTTGAACATCGTTTCAAGGAACGCGTTTCTGTGAACGTGTTTGGAACGTGACGATACTTTCGGTCGCCACTGTATCCATATCCAATTCAATGCCCAAGGTATAGGGAAGAGTAACACTGACTTCAAGTTGTCTTATTATTCACAATACATGAGTTTGATTCAATAATGGTGAACCGCACCAACGACCTAACTGAAAAGAACTCTTCATGGACCACCTATATCGGACAGGTTCGTATCTCACTGGTTGTTTTTCTTTTTGACACGTTTGTCAAAATTATAGATCAGCACTTTGCGATTTTAAAATGACGGTGACATTTGAAAGAAAATATATTGCAATTCATCTCCCCTCTTTCTTTCTTACATTATTACGCTGTCTTTATCATGTCTCGATTTACTTGAAAAAAAAAATCAACAATTAGTCCGTTCTCTACATCAGCAAACCACGATTACTGCCCTATGTCATTCATATATATTATAAATATTTTCCTATCTGTAGTAAAATACAAGCAATTGCAGAAAAGCTGAGTATTTGCAAGCTACCTCTATAATGAATACATGTAATACATGTTATACATGTAATACATGTAATACAAATGTAATTCATTGTACATATAAATTAAAGAGTAGCAACACCTTTTTAAGCCTGAAATCAAGGGATGGTGTATACATTTGTTGTTGTTGAAAGAATACTTATGAAACCATTCCAGTAAATGGTACGTAATATTTTTCCTGTAAAGCAGAATGGTGTTGTTTTTTCCGTTTGAGAAAGTGTGAATTTACACTATTTCGAAAATAATTATAAGAAAATGTCCTATTTTATGATGATTTCATTGAAAGAGAACCAGCTGTTTTTAACTTTCTCATGTGTTTTGGACGTTTCACCCTGACATGCCGATAAGTAAATAATTTTGCTACTGAATGAAAACCGGTCGTGAACTTGATACGATTTCAATATACCATGGTTTTAAGCTCGAATATTGAAAATAAGACCAGCTATGGAGGGGCAGTTTGGACCCTCTTGCATCGTGGAATTTCGTATGCATAGTTGAGATTGTTGGTAAATCAGCAATATCAGGAATTTCCGGAATTATCAAACACATGGCTTAAAGGCAGAGCATCTCTTGTGCATGCCAAGAAATTAAAGAATGAAATGCCATCTGGGAACCTTTAGCAAAATATATGAGCTAGAAACTCGGATTAAGTGGAATTATAGTGACCGTTAGACTCTGATTTGATTTTTTTTTTCTCGCGAGAGAAAAATTCCTACCATAGAACGTACACTAAACTTCCATTGATTTTCTTTCGCGTTTTTCAAATTCCGGGTAATTACCGATCCCCAGATTTCACAGACGTGTCCTTCATCAATAGCTTAGGTGCATGGGTTATCTTTTCTTGGTCTGTGGGGATGTTTGCAAATCCACTGCCTTTAAGATATTCAACATAAACATTTCGATCAAATCCGTTTTATCAGGACATAATGTTAAAATGGTACAAGAACCACCACCACTATCACCACCACCACCACCACCACCACCACCACCACCCAGGCGCGCCGGAACACTTTTAGTTTTGGAGGGGCAAAATCTCGATGGGGGCACATTTATGAAATAGTGTGAGATCCTCGGCGAGGGAGGGAAGCGACCGAGCGGGGAGGAGGGTGTGGGCAGGCGCGGTTCTAGAGTAGAAATTTTAGGAGGGCTACTGGGGGCATGACGGAAACATGCGAGAGAGTTTAGCGACCGAGCGGGGGAGAGTGTGGGAGGGGGATACCCCCTCCCACGCAGTAGGAACTTTTTGAAAATACGCATAGAAAAGACGTCATTCTAGGCATGGTAAATACATATTCTAAAGGTATACTTTCTGAAAATTATTAGGGATGATCATTGTAGTCAATTTTTCATAAAAGATAGAGGAAGTATGTGAACAACTGTAATTGGGGTCATACTTCGTAGTAAACGAAGCGACCGGGGTGTGGAGGGGGATACCCCCTCCCACGTTAGGAACTTTTTGAAACTACGCATAGAAAGACGTGATTCTAGGCATGGTAAATACATATTTTAGGTC